>VJOZ01027547.1:2309-18358 GCA_009801055.1 Stichopus horrens
CAAGTAACGGTCAAAAATTCGAAAGATTTGACATTTTTCATAAAACTATTGGATGTGAAACTTGATTAATTGTGCTAATTGTGAGTCTTGTCTTGTGTTTGTATACTTCAAAATCACCGCAATCTTTACTGATATCAACTCAATGAGCCCCTTTAATTGAGCCGGCCTGTTGAAGTACAGCACAATTGTCCTTTGATCCTACAATAATTCGATGTTGAGGTCAATACAGGGAACGCACCAAAGTGTGAAGAGAAAGGGATATGCAGTAGGTTATGGTAAATGTATCCCCACTTTCACAATCTAATGTCTTGTGTGTCCTAAGACAATTATCAGACTAGTTATTGGTCCTACCATGCATCATGGATGACCTTTGGAAGAAAAGAAATGTATCAGGAAAGATTTAATATCATTTTTCTTAAAGCGCAAGATTTTTCTCCAAAATCCATCCTAAAAATGGATCCTGTAGAGATCATGAATGTAAACTATACTGAACAGCTGACAATGTCAAAGGCACATGCTTACTTGAAAGCGTAGAGGGCTTAAAATTGAGTTATGCCTCAATAGGTGGGATACACAATCTGGTGAAATTTGAATCAAAACCATTTGGTTTACTCTAAAGCGAACTGAGAGAAATGTTCGCACAAACTAACTGTCATCAAGAACAACATCGGGGCATATCAACTACAATTGACTGCGATCACGAAAAATAAATATTTTAAGTACACATCAAGTACACTTGATTGCAATCAAGTGTTAAAAGTCTGCATCTACACACCAAGTGACTGCAATCAAGAACAACAGTGTACATTTGCATATCAATCAAGTACAAGGTGGTTATTATTTTCCTACTGTATGATCATTTGTTGTCATGATCTTACATTACTCACCTAATCTTTGACGTCCACAATGAAAAGACTGTATTTTTCCGGAGTGTATTTAAGCAACAGTATATTTACACCTTTCCACTGTTGGAGGCCAACTTTCTCCATGGGTGTAAATTGAGCTCTATTGAAATTACATGTGCCCTTGGTTCTGAAAATGAAACATCTGCTTCTTGACGTCAATGTGGTAAACTGAATCCATGTACCAAAAAACAGAGAAAAAGGGATAGACACTAAGGGATAGACAGTACCAGGATTTCCCTTTTTGCATATCCCTTTTCTTCAATATAATATCATAAGATTATTAACCTACCATAGACGACCTTTGACCGTCAGAACAGATACACGCTTGATGTCTTTGCTGTGCATCAACATTGAAAATACAAGCTTCTCTCCAAAATTATCTGGGAAAATTACACAAAGGCACTACACTCACACACGTACTACACCCACAAGACAAATCACATTATGCACACAAGACAATAGATTTGGGTTACAGGTACAACTGAAAAAATTGTGTCTAGCCTGGTAAAAGGCAGTGCACTATGCATGAATGTTCAAATTTTTCTTAAAAAAAAAGAAAAAAAGTCAAGGTCCTGTAAAGAAAGTATTGCAAAATGTAAAAAATGTTGCAATCTGATAACAAAAACATATTACACAGGAACCATATTGCATTGCTCTATCAGATCCTGGCAAACAAATGACTTGGGAAATCCCTGCACTATGAATAGGATACAGCAAGGAGACATATGCACAGGGGTGATATACTGTATGAAGCACTTCACACATTATACACTATTATCACGGCAGTCTCAACCTCCGGCCACATTTGACGCACGGTGGACAACTCTCTCATTGATCAGAAAAAGGATCAGGATCAAGGATCAAATATCTTGAAGGCAGCAGATTCAAGTATACACGGTACAAAAATACACTTACCAGGAGGAGTGGTGAAAGCAGGCATACATGCTTTGGTGAGCTACATCTTGCTGTTTAATGTGAGCATTAAAAATTGTAACACAATGTTACTGAGCACATACATACATGTGCCACTGTGAGCATAGCTCAGAATTAAGCATATGTAGCAGTTTTATATCTTGATCTACAAATAGATGCTACCAAATTTATGTTTATTTGTAGAGTTTGACAAAATATTTTGCTTTCACACTTCAAGAAAAGAACATGATGAAATTTATTTAATATAATGTACCGCCACATCGAGGTATATTGTCTGAGAAAGTTTTGGCTTTGCAATTACCGGAATCGCTATTTATTTCCTACAATTTTGTCAGCAGAACAAATACCTCACTCCAAAGCAAATGACAAAATGTGGCAAGGCACAACAGATGCAGACTTTTGCAGCAAATGTTGATGAGTAACAAAAAAAAAAAGAGTTCTGCTAAAATGTGAGGTTATGGGTTTGTGTATGTGACAACCAGCTTGTAAAGTTGTTTCTCCATGAGAGAGACGTCAAGTGACCTCATATTTAGTGTACAGTGACACTACATTGTGTCAGTGTACTGTAGCCTGTTCCTTTTGGTGGAGTTCAAGGTCATTTGCAGTTACAACACATGGTCAAATAAAAATTACAATGTAAACATGACAATGCATCAAGAGCTTTGACTGAGTACATACTATATAAGCATGCATGTGCAGGCATTACATTGAGTTCAAGACGAATACTATTTTTGGTTGACATCTAATATCATTGAGGTCAACAGGGTACAAACTGAAGAAAAAAAAACCTTGTGCTACCTTAAGGTACAAAAAATTCAAGATTGTCCTAAAAATGAAGGTTTTTGTATTGCAAAGGATAACAGAAGTGATATCACATTCTTGAATCATTCTCTTGATGTCACAAATTTGCATGTTTNNACAGAAATTTGTTTGGAAAATGGTCAATGTTTGATAAAAGTTATGGCTATATTCAACCTTTCTCATGATTTAAATTGGTCAATACTCCAAAATCTGTTTTTCATATAAAATGCACTTCAAATTGATGAACTATGAGTGGCTAGTGCACCTTTTTCAGTTCTAACCCTGTTACACTTTATTTACGATACAGTATCTGAACCTTGTTTTTGCATGTCATTCACACCTTCAAAATCAATAAAATGTGATTACCATGCATGTACAATAGGTACACCTGGCAAGGTCAGGCCAAGGTCTGAAAAATTAACAGCAATCTGCCTTGAAAATAGACAATTTGAGGGAATGAACCAGAGAACATTGACATTGTGCACCCTAGGAATGAGTCACCTTTAACATATAAGAGAAAAAAAATGGTAAGATCACTGTAATATCATCAGACAAAGTAGTATGCAACTCAAACAACTTAGTTACAACTGGATTGCCACTGGTTAGACTAAAGCATTTTAAAACCAACTTGCACAGATCACAATCTAAGAATGAGAGGGAAAGGTTGAAAACATTCGATCAAAATTTCCATAGCAACTAAATGGAACTGATGATTAATGTGTACTGTATGCAATAGTATGCCTCTGATTCTGGCAAAATGAAGAAATTAAAGGTCAAGTGACATGAAAATGACATTTTGGAGTATTACCTGCATTCAGCATTGAAAATATTAAAAAGAGCCATAAATTCCATCAAAAATCCATCAAAGATTGACCAATTTATGGCAAAGTTACTGTAGTGTCTCACAGCTGTATCATGAATAAACACTGTTGAAGTATATGCAAATTTGTGATGCAAACTGCAAATGACCTTTGGTCTACCTTGAAAATGATAGATCTACTTACAATCTACTTACAATGGACTAGTACATACCACCTTTGGAGCTCACACAACTTTTCATCATTGAGATACCATGTTTAAAAGGTTTTCAAACTATGACTTCTACTGACCTCATGTGACCCTTGATCTGCCAGAATTTAGCTGACAGAGATCATCTACTTGTCAAGGGCTACCAATAGGGTAAGCTTTAAAGTTTCTGCAACTTCCATTTGCTGAAATAACTTCCTTTACACATGTTCAGGCTTAACCATCTAGCTACCTACATACCACCTTTCAGGTTTAAGCAACTTGTGCTTCTTGAGATATCATGACTACAAGCCGAGGTGTCACACACACACACACACACATACACACACACATGCCACCATCATCACATAGATTCCTTGCCTGCCTTTGGCATGGGATAAAAAATGAGACCACTCACCCACCCCATTTAAAAAACAAAAACAAAAACAAAAAAAAATTGAAGCAATTCAATCTTTTGATAATAAACAAAGATATGGGAGTTCAAGATGGTGCAAATGGCAAGGACGGTATTGTTTCACTGGGATGTCATTGCAGACTGTAGCTGGTTTTAATACCTTTCACTGAGGTTCCACTCGAAGGGATCACGAAATAGATTCAAAGTCGTTTGCAATGTTTGCCAGGTGGCAGTGTGGCTTAATTTACAAGCATGCACATTGGTCTCAGCATGTTTGAACTTGTCTTAAAGTCTTGCCCGTCATCAAGGTACTGACGTAATTAATTACACACCTACGCCACTAAACATGGACATTACCGGAGGAACTGCTGAACAAACAAAAAATTCAGATAGTTCACAATTTCTTGTCCAGCAGATTTCACTTGTTCAGGTTTTATCAACATTGCTTCTTTTTTGTCTCATTTGTCACTAATGGACATATATGTCAAACATTTTTCAATGGAATTAGCAGTTTTGTTGCTGCAACAATTTGGTGAATTTACTATTCATTAACTAAATATCTGTGTCGTTGCCACGGTGAGTATACTTTTGCACTTTACATTTATAATTTTCCTAACGAGGTATTTTTAGCGTGTATCCGAGCATGCAGAAGGTTAATCTATGTGCCGAGCAGTTTAACACGAGTAGCATCTCTTACACTGGCTACGTGTCTTTGATATTTTTGTAGGTTCCATCTTATTTCTAGCGTGCTCCATATCTTCCCAGTAAATGATTTCTTCAATTAGTATTTGCAACAAGGTCAAAACTTAAGCTAAACAAAGGAAGTAGTCTGTCGATCAGCCGCACCCCAAAATATGTAATAAAGTTCTTCTGCTTGGCTTGGAGTTATCGTGAATGTTAGCACAACATTTTTCTTAGTGCATTAAAATAACACCGGATACTTTACTGTGCTAATGATGGGCAGGACAAGGGCATGTTCTTAGCCGAGCACAATTCAGCATGCATGCCTAAGTAACTTACTATAGGCATGTATGCTGAATTTTGTCACAAACACAATGTACCTTACCAAAACTTTGGATCCAGATAACAAATTCAAGAGCCAGGAACTTACATCTTTAGTAAGGTACCTGATGCAAAAATTTTGATATTACCATCTTCAATACTAAATCTATTTTCGCTATTTATCTCAAGAAACTGTCTTGTCCACATTGCTCATTTTTTTTTTCTCATTTTCTCCATCTATAGATTTTACAGTGTGTTCAAATACCATGGTTGAGTGTTGTCTTGAGGTGTTGAGCCTGTTCACCTTTGTGTATTCTTGGTCTGTGATGCAAGTGAAGACAGACTCGTGCGATGACATCTGCTCTTACCAAACTTACATCAAGAAAGCTAACTGTACAAACAGGGGCTTAACTGAGATCCCCTCTGCATGCCACGAAGCTTACACCCTAAACATCAGCTCCAACAACTTGCATTCCTTGCCCAGGATGTCATTCGACGGCTACAGTCGGCTGCACTACCTCTACTTGCAGGAGAATGAGATCTCTGCCATATCACCGGGGGTGCTCGATGACGTAAGAAATACCCTTGTACGGGTCTACATCACAAACAACAATCTCCGACAGATAGAGGCCGGCACCTTCACCAACATGACCCTGGGATATCTGTATCTCTCCTACAATCAGATTTCAAGAATAGACCCTGAAGCTTTTGAAGGTATGGTGAGTCTTCGGAAACTTGATCTCGGAAGCAACCGTCTTCCGAGTCTGGAGTATGCAATCTTCAATCACATGCCAAATCTTCTGCAACTCAATCTCCGTAACAACATGATTGTCTCCGTCGATATATCCTTCATCTCAAAGCTTCCTCTTTTCCAGAAGATCTTTCTCCAAAATAATTCAATATCCGATTTGACAGGTCATCTCCAGATGAAGCAGACCAGTCTCGTCCTCATAAATCTTTCTCAAAATCGACTCCAAACATTTCATTGCTCCATAATGTCCAATTTTCTCAGTCTGAGTGACGTCTATCTCGCTGACAATTCTCTGAGAACCCTCGAGGGATGCAACGCGCAGCAAATTTCAACTCTCGCTGTGAGTGAAAATCCTTTCTATTGCAACTGCAGCTTGAGACCTCTTTCTACCTGGCTCCAAAGGAATCCCAATGCAACATCGCCGAATTGTTCGAGCCCTGAAGGCTTGAGAGGAACTCCCGTCAGAGATGCCCCCTTAGAAACTTGCCCAGAAGATGAGGTGTCTTCAACCACATCTGGATATTCTACCCCTCTGATACGATCGACAAAACCCGTTCAAACTGAACCCTACCAAAAGGTGAATGAAAATCACATCAGGACCACTGTAGGTTTCATGCCCGGTATGGAAACGCTGCTCATCCAAATGACAAGGAAACATGACAGATCTGGTGACGGTGTTATCACTCATAGTTTGTTAAGAATAGAAAACCAAAATCTGGAAGGTCCTTTTGGAAATTCCCTTTTCCTTGTTATCATCATCACCATTATTGTGATACTTTTTGTAATAATAATTATTCTCTTCATTTGTTGTGTTGAATGTTACTGCAGTCAGACAGAGAATGAAGACGAGAAAAAGAGGAGGCCGTATGTCGCCTCTCGCGACAGTTTGGAGGATGCCAAAGATGTCACAGTACATCTGACTTGCAACCATAATTATGAAAGCATCAGTGAATACCATTTACGAACCACAAACAGACAGCAAAGTTTTGATTCTCATCACTCAAGTGAACCAATGCTGCCAGGACAAATGACCCTCTCTACAGAATTTATCCCAAGAAACAGTGGATTCTGGAACTACAGCTTGAGAAGCCATCATATCTGCACCTGTGAGTGCCATGAAGACATATCTGAAGAAAGTGGTAGCTTTGAGGAGTGCCACGGATCATCCTTCAGCGATGTATCCTATGAAATGGACAACCACATCAATGAAGTCTCTGAGTCTGGACCCTCTCTTGGTAACTGCTGCCAGGTAGACCTCCAAGGACCAGTGAATCACAGCAGAACGTTAGATGAGAGAAATAGTTGCAGACACAGTCACATGAGAACTGTACATGTTCCATTTACATCATCTCTAGGTGGGAGGTACCCATCTTCAACAAGGGAGTGGTCTGTGGGCCATCCACCTGCCCCTCCCCTTCCCCCAAAGATAACAAGTGACGAGATTTACATCCCACACAGTCAGGTACAGTCTCAAATTGGAGAGACAAACATTACATCGTGAGTCATGTCTGTTCATATCAATTTGTGTACAGCACAATCCACCAGATGAAAATACAGGAACAACTTTTCACAAAACCAGGAATGTTAAACCAGTGGAAAATGCAGCTGCAAATGGATACAGGTCCCACTGACAGCGACGGGGATGATGTTTCAACGATGGGAATAAGTTCATACTGCTCTATCTGTTACTGATGATCGATGGAAGATTACTTTCACTAAAGATAGTAGCTTTAATAATCGTAGTCAAAAAGCTGAAGTACAGGTTAAATCTTTTAAACAAATGAATAATTCAAACCAGTGACAAAACCAGGCATGACTGGCAAAGTGAGTTAAAGAAAGTTTATTACTATACTGAAAATTGAACCTAGCTTCATTATCAGCATCATGGAATTGAAGGATTTAAAACTCCACTAAAATATTCCTTTCAATTACAAGGAAATATGAAAAGAAAACCCCACTGTTCAAAGTGGGGCAGTATATTCCAACAGACTTGTTTAGAAATCTGCTTGAAGAAAAGTTAGCAAAATTTGAAAAATGAATTAATACTGAATAAAGACAGGCCTGTACTTGTGTTTGAGTCATAGATACGGCATCCAAGGAGAATGATGTAATCTACCCACACAATGGTGAATGAGCCCACATCTACAGTGGATGTATATAGGTATGGCCCCAGAAGGTGGCAATACACCCTACCACAGTGCAGTCTAATAGCTGCCCATGTATCTAACTGACCAGTGTTTTCAATTGCCCTAAATTTAGCAATGCAGTTTCACATGCTATGTTTAGAATTTAGAACTTAGTTACTTTCACTGCAAATTACACACTTAAATGCACACTGTATATGTGCGATGGTTATGCATCTAATTTCACTTTTTATCCCCTGCACGATGAAGGAAACGCTCTCGCAATTCCTACTGGTCTAACTTGATGAACTTACTGTAACAGACAGTTAAGTCAACATTGCATCTTCATTATACTTAGATTTTTAAGGTCGTATTCCACTACCAGATCATGTATCCCTTGTTGCCATATTACTCGCTAATGGTCAGGGATACCAAACTTACAGTTACACTTCCATGGTCATGTTCGGTTTTTGGAGAGGAAAGTTAAGTGAGAATGCCTTTTTGACTTTTCAAAAGGGCATTCTTACTTTAATTCTCACTTTGATTTCAAGATCATTCACTTTTGTTTCTTCAGACAGCGAGCCATCACTTCTCATCTGCACGTGAAGTCAGGGGTGTCAAACATTTGATGCACTTTCCTGTATTTCATGAAAATATGCCAACATTTAACAGAAACATGACCATTTCTTAATTGCCACATTTTGAAAAATCTTTTTTTGCCACTGTACATGTAGACTAATATTTTATAGATAGACCTAATTTAATTATCAAGCAATGACCTTTACTCAATATTACAAAAAGGTTCCAAGGGTGAGATTCTCCCTAAAAATGCAGTTTTTGCACACCTGCACCTCTGGCAATTTACTTCTATGCTTTTCACTTTATGCTATAAAAATAGAGTCATTCTTGCTGTTTAGATCTTCAGGTCGACCAAGCAGAGTTACAAATGCACTTGACCAACCAGTAAGCAGACAAAAAGATCAAAACATTTGCTGTATTTAGGCTTCTTTTGTGAGAGTATTTAACAAGTCCCTTCCATGCTATATATCCATCCACAAAGGTACCAAATCTGGAACTTGTAATCTGAGCAATTTCCAAAAATAATATTGCACAAGAAAATGGAAAGTAACATGTGCTTAAGCATGCTTTGTGTACATTTGTTATCAGGTTTTCAACATGAAACATTCCTGTAAGTGGTATAGAAATATCGCCTATTAATTGCCTATTTACTTATTCCATATTATTATTGCTGCTTCTATGAAAAAAATAGATCTGAAACATTGACAATTGATATTTGCATACCATAAAGAAGCAGATCCAGTGGGTGCACTCGGTGGGAACTCAACCTTTTGTGGATGACCAAGCATTTTCTAAAATGAGAAGATATGGGAAGTATGCTTCACAGATGCTTGGAAGTGCATCTTAGAAGCACATATAAAATTCGGATTTGTTATGGAAGGACCCCTTAACCCTTCCTTGTGGCTTTGTACCGTTGCCACTCATTCATTGGCTGAGGACCAATGGTGAGTGCACCCCCCAATCTACAAATCCTGGATCCGCGCTTGGGTACTTTTGTAACGGAAGAACGGTGGTGCGGCTGTTATTCATGGAACAATAAGTTGATGTTTGCTGTTCAACTACATACTGTACTTCATGTTGATTTCTGAAGTTCAACCCTGAACCTTAACAATTAATCTGAAAGACACTCCTTCCTGGTGAGGGGATATTAAGAGTACCCTATTTACCCCCCCCAAAAAAATCTGGATATGATACCTTTTCAACAAAAAGGGCCCTTAGTACATGTTGTAAGATTTCTTGCCTGTCAGTGTCCTTTAAGAGACTAGCTCTGAATGATTTTTTTTTTCAGATTGCGAGAAATTTGAATATTTAGCCCCCTCCCTCTGCGTAACTGCAAGATGGTTGCACCAGCCCTGCTGTCTTTTCCGTTTCAAACAAAATGCATACTTCTGGTTAACACTTTCACCAAATTGACAATTACTTTGGTTTGGGACAATGTCTGTTGGGTGTCCCATAGGCCTCTTGCAATTAAACTTCCATGAAGTGGTAGGTAATGTCACATGTATTTCACTGAGTGTTTTTTTTTTTTTTTTTATGAGTGACTACATAACTCCTCCACCCCCACCCAACAAAAAAGGCTACTAATAAGGAAAAAAAGGCTAAGTGGAATCAATTTCACTCAAGCTAAATACAGTTAGCTTTAGGAAAAACATAATCCAGTTAAGCAAAGTGATTGCATGCAAACTTCCCACAACTCACTTATATGTGCGCATTCATGGGTGACTTATTCATGGGCTATGACTTATTCATGGGTTACCCCTTGCTTCATTAATGTGCACAATGTCAGAATTTATTTCTAATGCACTTTGAGGCAAGGTCAAACTCAATCCATTAGTGAAGCAAGAGGTACAGTAAGTACATACACTTATGACGTGACTTAAATTCGGCGCAAGCATAACTAATGCATTAGCAATTGCTAACATCATGTAGCTCGCACACTAGGAAGTACACAGTAGCAGAGTCTGTGCACGTAGACAGAGTACATATGCGTTGACTGGGAAAAAATTTTGCCATGATAAGGCACTTCCTGGTAGAAGTTTATTTATAGATAATAAAAGAATAAAGTTAACATAAATACTACAATAAATACAAAAAGCTAACTATAGGAACAAGTGGCTAAAATGATAATGCAAAGGGAAAGAGGAAGTTCATCATTCTCTCGGGATAGGTGCTAAAGTTAAAAAACAATGTATGATCTCATGGGCTTAATCAGTGTGGCACAGCCTGACTGTCCCTTATATTTGTTTATGACAAATGCTGTTTAAAAATTGACTTTAAGGCACCAGGATGTCACCAGAACCAAAGACTCTTTAAAGGTCAACATAATAATATTGCAATGTGAGAATCCCCACCAAGTAATAACAAATTTAAATTATCACAGATTCAACAAATGAAATCCCACTTCTAGGAATGTCACTGAGCTAATCTGACCTGAAAATTTCCCTAAAAATGAAAAGCATACTCAGCCAAACTAACATATATATTCTTGTCAGAAATGAGTTCCACAGCAAGGCATAGGAGACCAGATGGAGAATAACAAAAACAGCGATAAATTTGCATGGAAAATCCAACAAACTTTCGCACTCTCAGCACACCAGGATGGTAAGGAGACTATAGTCTGGCAGTGGGCCAGACAGTGTCAGAAGTGGAGCTAAAAGGTTACCAGTACTTTTGGCACTAGTAGATGGGAGATGTTGAGACAGGTAAGTGAAGAGTGAAAAAAAAGTTACCAGTGCTAGATCTGAATGAAGTTCTTGACTTCCATTTTGTTTTCTAACAGATCTACATACCTGTACAATGATTTGCTGAACAGCATTTACCTCCCAGATATCCCAGATATCATCACTATGACATACAAGGTGAAAAATTGAAAAAGTGAACACGACTCTGACAAACAGAATCTTTGTGTGGGGGGAAAAAAAAGAGAAAAGAATACGAAAAGTGGTGACCATATTTGGCCAGCTTGCAGATGCACAGGAAAAGAAATATACTTAGTGGATGGGGGGGAGGGGAGGAGATGCAGGTAATCATAACCCATTTGTGTAAACATGACTCACATGGTGTTGCATTTGTTTTGCACATTCCCAGCACAAGGAAGTGATGAAGTTAATATAGGACTTCTCCTTTAATAGTGGAAAGGTTTTGGGTGCAAGGGATTACATGCAGATGAACCCTGGAAAAAAATTAAGCTTCAACTGTTTGATAAACCCAGCAGGCACACTACACATCAGTCAAGAGGAGATGGACTAACAGGAAAATATTTCCAGTTTCTTCATTTTTAATAGCAAACTGTACCAAAGTCAGCACCCTGAGTGAGGTTTTACAAAAGGGAGTAAATTTCAAACGTTTGCACTTTTACAGTGTTGTTAACATTGCACAGTTTGTCAAGCTACACAACTTTCAATTTTCCTTATGCTGACACATCCCCATAGATAGCATTCATGAGAATGAGGAATGCCAGTCAACTCATGATTTATGATGACATGCAAAAGTATTTAATTGATGCAACCATGAAAGATATGTGCAAACTAATTAATCAATTAAATAATTAATGAGTAATTAATTACACACAATGGATACAGAGTATTTCTCCATAATTTCTTTTCCAAGATGTGTTGTTCGTCAAATGCAAATAGAGTATAACATGTAAACAGGGAACTTTGTGAAATTTTATTCTGAAACTGAGTCGGACAGTACTGTACCAGTAGGACATTACAAACAGCAATACAGTATCTATTTCTGTTTCAAGCTGTAATAAGTAGCAGGAAGTGAATAAGCTATGCAACGTTCACACACATGGGAAGAAACCTCAACTCCTACTGGCCCGTTTCAGTTGAGTGACTGTTCATTATCACACAGATAAAACACTAAGCTTTACAGAAATATCACTGGTGGGTGAATACAATAACAAGAACCTGAGGACGCTCTGGTTCCTTGCGCAAATGGAGAGCATATGATGTAAATTATGATGTAAAAGGGAGCATATTGCATTATTTTGTACGACAGCCTATATGGTCCATTTCTGACCTCTCACTTTTGCAACAAAAAATCTGTTGGGAGAGAAACATATTTCATGCTTTTATAAAATGTCCCATTTCAGACATTGGACCCCAAACATGACAAACATGCACCCAGATGGAACCACTTCCATAGCACTAATGTGACCAACCATCAAGAGTGTTACATACAATCTGTAAGAGAAGAAGTATTTTGCATGATTTCACAACACTATTGCTCCTTGCACTTGAAATATACCTACTGTAAAATGATATGCCTGAGTTCATACATATCAAAAAAGTCATTTCAATTAATGCAATGAATTACAGATGTTGATTTTTGCAATATACAGCAATACCCCAATCATTTTACAAAACAGAAACAGCTGTGGATTATCTCTCAATTAAAGAAGAGCTGTGCAAATTGCAATATGGCTTATCTCATCTATGCCCCTTTAAAGTCCAATAAACTGATAGCATACCCTGGAGGAAGCTACTGGGGTCTACTTTAATCTGGTAAGAACACCATCTCATTTATTTTCTTTCATTTTGTCCTGCTCACCTCACTAATTGAAAAGACACATGAATGCACACATAAGCACTCAGGCACGAGGAGGGTAAACTGATCCAGCCAAAACTTGTCGGGTTGTGACCACCTACAGTAGTGCAAACAACACTGCTTCTTTTTCCTTTGACCAAGAAACTGCTCACTCAAGCAGTACTTCCATGATGCACTGGAAGAGGACTAATGGAACATATAAGCATCCATAGTATAACAAGGTTTTCAGACTTTTGCCCCCAGTTCTCCCAATGACCTTTGACCTCCTCCAAAACAATAGCGCACACCTTCTCAGTATGACAAACCTTAATACATACCAGGTTTAACTTTCTTTCATCTGACTTTCTCCTATTGAGTTAGAGCGTTCCCAAGCAAAACAAACTTTTGCACTCAGTTCCCTCAGATGACCTTCGACCTCCATCAAAAAATGATAGAGCCAACTTTCTTAATATGGCGAACCTACATACCAAGTTTGACTTTCATCTGACTTTCCCCTATTGAGTTACAGCATACCCAAGCAAAACAGACTTTTGCCCCCAGTTCTCCCAGAAGACCTTTGACCTCCACCAAAAACAATAGGGCACACCTTCTCAATAGGCAAACCTACATACCAAGTTTCACTGTCATCAGACTTTCCTGTATTGGGTTAGAGCGTACCTTACAGCAAGTGTCACAGACGCACACACACACACCAACACACACATGCCAAAATGACTGTGGTGTTTTGTCATTTGTTACCTTACACAAAACAAGAGTTGTACTTTGTCTGTTGTTCACAAACGATGTTGACATGTTAATTATCTTGCTTACCCCTTTTCTGGGTTCACTTTCCATGAAAATGTCTTTATTTACAAATCTACATTTTCTTTGGTTTTCATCTTTCTTTTATATCAACATCTCATTCTGCATGTACAATACACTGGTTTAAATTTGATTTATTATTGTACATTGTACAATTTTAAATCAAATTTGAACCTGTGTATTCAATAACTATAGGAATAATGCACTCTCAGCCGTTTATGCAGATTACTGGATGCACTCGGGGAGTTCACCCTCGTGCATCTCTTGCATTTTACTGGATGGTGCATCCTACAGTTATTGCATGGTCCAGGAGTACCGATTATCCTTCGTTCCAACCGTGAACTGGAGTTCCAAAGGTATGTCCTAAAGAGGCTTACTGAGTTGTTTCATGAAACTAACTAAATTTTGCAAACACTGTCAAGTTTCCTTCAAACAACTGATGATAAAATTGTCGAACTAAGAAGATCCCGAAGAGTCACATACAAAGGAACAATAATGAGTGAGTGCTTAACGATTCATGTGGTTTTTAAAGATTTGTGACCAGACACTTTTCACAATTAGCACTAATTCAAATGCACACAAGCAGAACAGCTAATGTCAAAACTTCAAAAATTTTGAGTTTTTTTTCCACTTTTGGAGCATGACCAATTATGCTACTTATAAAGAGAATGATAACAACTCAATGAGCAACTAAATGTATACACTACAAGATCCCAAAAGGTTGTCTGATCTATGTATAAATCACCATCAAACATAAACTTGTCACAAGACTTTTGCATCAACCATGACCTCTCTGTCTATAGTAAGCACATCTCCTTACTTCGGGCCTTCTCCTCATGAAACTGCCCTTTACCTTGCCATACTGTATGTTCAGCACCATTGTTAAAACTTTACTGCCAGTCACTTAATTTCAAAAGTGCTGACATACATCTACCACACATCACACATAAGCCTGTGTTGTAAGCAAATTAATAGCAGTGATCACATCTGCAAACAATGACCAATTAATGGCTCTATGACAAAAGAGGGATCTCCGCCTACATATAGTATCAATAATTAACTCTCTATGGCACTCCATTCAGCGCAAAAAGATGAAAAATATCCCGATCACGTGGCAAGTCCATTATTTCATGCCAGCAAAATCAATAATCTAAAGTAGTATATACAGCAACAGAGGCTGCTCTGCTCCATGCTTCAGTGCTGGCAACAATCCAAGGACATGACTGTGTTATGTGTATCACCACAGAACACTTCAACAATCCCAGGATGTCATTTATCTTGCATGATAACACACTGTGTCATGGAAAGTGATCATTAGAGATGCCAACTGGGATAAGATTGGCTTCCTAAAGAGGCATATACTGTACTTGTTATGTATCTCATAAAGTACATCTGAACATGTGTCATTTTAGTCTAAAATTTTCACCAGTGTCTACACTGGTGATGTCACCATAAAACAGCAAACCAGAAAGTCAAATTAGGAACTATGTGATTCCTGGCAAATATGAAAAAAAAAGATGATCCACACACTAATTTTGGAGTTCAACTACCTTCCCCATCTTGATATAACTGCATTTACAAGGTTTTTAATGTGTGAACTCTGCTGACCTCAAGTGATCTTTGACCTACATAAACAACAGCAAACTAAATCATAATGAGTTACCATTGTTTTACCTGTGAAGTTCCAGCAATGGTTCTTCTTTAAATATCTTGTCCAACACATTTTCAGATGCTAACCTCTGATGTCCTCAAATGACCTTTGACACTCATGAAAAATAGCATGCACATTATACTTGACAGATGGACAACATATACATCAAGTGTGAAGTTCCAGCATCTTTGATTTCAATTGTGAGATGCTTAAAAAGTTCTAAAAGTGCAAATTCTTATTATGATCTCAAGTGACCTTTGGCCTCCCAGAAAATATGACATACATAAATATCTACACACAAGATTTACCAGTGTGCTCAGTGAAGTTCTATCTAACATTGACTTCTGGACATGTCTTGTTTTAAATGATTTCAGACTTCACCTTTGGTGACCTCAAATGACCTTTGACCTTCCTAAAAATTATAGCCATTATCTACTCACAATTAACTACCTACACACCAAGTGTATATTATTCTCTCAACTTGCAAAAGATTATCAGTCAACTTTTTGTTGCAAATGAAATAATAAAG
>VJOZ01027596.1:0-16837 GCA_009801055.1 Stichopus horrens
ACTAATGCTATTATGTCAGATTCAGAAAAAAAATTTGTCTTAAATAGATCATCGAAACCACAATGCATTTCTGCATTCTGGTTTTGTCTTCAATTCACTCGACATAAAAGAAAAAAAGAAAAAAAAAGAAATAAAAAGACGAAAATCCTAGCAATATTTCTCTCGCAAGAAACCGATCTCTTCTGTCTGTTACCATTATCTGAAACAAGGAAAGCAAGATAAAGCCATGAGGAGATAAAAGGGCAGTTATATGCACACTCTCAACCCTTTCCATTGCTGTTAATGTATTTATTTCACTGTTTTGAATTTTCAAATTGATCACCTTGAGAGCTGGTATGATAAAAATCTTTTTGGCCTGCATTTGTGTCTTGCCACAAATTTTTAGTATTCACTTGTCAAGTGCATGCATGGTGATGAAAGAACAACTTTGTCAATTTCTGTTTGTCAGTAAAAAAAAAAAAGGAGTTTACATTATTAATGCAAACTTCCAAGAGACCTACACACCGCAGTAGTGCCACTTGAATTTTAAATTTGCAAGCTGAATTTTCAGCAGCGTTTTTAATTGCATGTGTGCAGGCTTCTTGCTTACGTTGTTTGTTCTCTTGCCATGTTTGCGATATCTCTGAGGAATCTTATTATCATTAACTAGATGTACATGCAGTAAAATGATAAAGTAAAATGACAACAGATTTTTCCAGGACCTAGGAATGGCAAAATATCCCACAATGCATTTTTGAATCGAGTTGTGTATGTAGTATGTATGCTAGAGTGATTTAACCACACCAGTGAGTTCTGAGGAATCTCTCTTAATTACCGGGTTTCACATTGGTAAGGGATATCAGTAATTGAAAAGAGAAGATGCTTCCCAAACAAATTCCTCCAGGCATAACAAATTTCTCACTTGTCCTTGAAATAAAGGTTAAGTAAACAAAGGATAGCATAAGATATACCATGTGAGTCCCTCTCTTGACATCATAAATTTGCATACTCAGCCAATGTTTATTCATGATGCAGGTGTAAGATAGGGATTTGCCTGTAAAATCATCAGTATTGGATGGATTTTGATGGCATTTGTGGCTGTAATGTTCAACATTTTTGATGGACATTTGATGGCTCAAAATGTCAAAATGTCATTTTCAAGTCACAAGACCTTTAAATTTCCCTTGCAATTCAAAGGTGATCATGACATTTAAAAATTAAAGATGATTGCCGCACCGTTTCAGCAGTCAATCCTCACATTGCAATTAGCTAAATTAGCTAAAAAGAATAAAGAAAAGGATTACAATTCTTAATTTTTTTCATTCCATAGCATCTAATGAGGGATCTGTATTTAGGCTGTCTGTTACTGTCCCCCCACCCATACATGTTTGTCTCTGTCCATTCAACATGACCTCACTTTTCGGTATTGGCTAGTGTTAATCAGCATTGTTTGTTGTAAAGCCTTTCTCATCATAGGGCAGTCTGTCATCTGTTAAGTGGAATTAACTTGATGCAGTTCATCTGCACCTAATGTTAGCTTTGTGATTCTAGTATATATAAACATTTCCACACTGTACTTCCTGCAATAAGGTAGACCTATTCATTCCTCCATGAATTCACACCTGTTTCGTTAACTGAGACTATTATCCACCTTCTCTCTCACTCACACCAAAAAAGATCCAAAAAACAAAACAAAAAATAAAATGATAAATGCTGTACACAAAGCAAAATGCACAAGAGGAAAAAAACAAGAAAAAACAAAAACAATTCAAACTAAATGTCAAATAAACCCCAGGGTCCCCAGAACGAAAAGAAAAACCTAAATTACTCTTTTAGTGCTGTGCATGGTTACTATGGAAACAGAGCTTGATAAGCTCATATCTTTTGGGTGGTAATGAAGTACCTTTATTTTAACAGACACACAGGAAGTCTTTGCATCTCACAGTAGCTATCCCGTGCACTGGAGGAAAACGGTGACACCTCCACATTTGGCTGGAAGGGAATTCTCTGTGTGTGTGCTTGTAAATTTTTCCTCAAACCCAAAAAGCTGTGGAACTGGCATCTGATCACACTTATTTATTTTATCGGGTAGAACCTTAAAGGTTGTGTGACTTGCTTCTGGAAAATAGCACCCGTCTTGTGAAAATTGCAAAATGAAATCCTGAGTGGAAATCCGTTGAAATTTTGAATAATTTTTATTACTGCTTTATAGATATGACAATATATTTTGCCTTTTCATTGTTGAGTTTCACATTGGCAAGTGATATCAATATTTGTGAAGGAAAAAGTACATGCTTCTGCGATAAAATCCTCTGGGCATATATAAAATTCTCATATGTCCTTGAAATAAACGTTATATACACACAACAGTTTACTTGTTATGGTGTAAATGGCAGCAAACAGGTACTGTAGGTCCTCGTGTCTGCACATACACTAGTCTGCAGTATTCATCCAAAGTAGACGGTAAACTTCAAAGTCTGCAAAGATTGTCAGTAGGCAGTGACTTCATCACAGAGCCTAGTAACTGAGGTACTTAGATCAATTCCCTTCTTCAAAGGAAAACTAGTATAATATGAGCTATTCTGTTTACCTAGATACATTCATGGTGATGTGTGCATGTATGTTTGTGTGGTTTTGATGCTTTATTTTGTTAATTACAGCAATATTTCTCAACATAAATAAAATCTGACAGATCTCATATTTCGTATGTGAATACCCCCTTATGTGTCTTTTGTATAAACTAGTGCAATAATCACTGTGCCCATGTAAGCAAGAACAAAGTTCAGAAAAGTTGCTTTATTTGACAAACCTTACAGATATTGGATGAAAAATATGTATAGTCTGTCCTATGTAGACTACAGTCTCACCTGTCTCTGAAATAACTGCTGTCACTTTAAAGATTGATGGATCATGTTTAGTTCTTATCCAATCAGATCCCTGACATTTCAGGATCATCATGATACTTCAAAATTCAGCGAGTGGTGGTGAACCAGCTCTTATCCGAAGACGATTGTGATATTAATTGCCCGTTGTATGCATTCGTTCAAAACTTCAAATGTATGACGATGTTTCAGTCAAAGTGTGATTGAGACGGAAAGAACGCGGGAGGTTGTCAGTTGATGTCTTACAAAAGCTGAGTAGAGTGTTTCTGTTACCGTTGGTGTTTGTGTTGGTTTTTTTTTTTTCAGATATATCCATTGCTGTATGACTATTTTGATCAAGTCAAGAGACTTAATGATAAAAGTTTCCCTGTTGCCAGCATTCTGTGTTTAATATATTGCAGTGTGTGTGCAGTTTGTCTTTGATTGTGTCCTTTTGTATTTTCTGATTCCGCTATCCAATCTCAAGTTTTTCTCTGCTCTTGATGTTATCATGCCATTACTTTGCATTCCAAGTTGCAGCAAGTACTCCCTCACCTCACATAACCTATGCATTACTGTACGGACTATATGATCTAGTATAGATCTGGCAATTGTGTGTGTGCGAATGTGGCCAGATATGCACACATACAGTTTGCCAGATGCTAGATCATAGTCATGAGGTAATGCATAGGTTAAATGAGGTGAGTTCATCATTAGTTAATTCTAAAACTAAGAAGTTTTGGGGATTCTTTGTTTTCAATATCCTCTGTCTTTACTTAGTCATGGCATACATTTCGTGGGTTGTACATTGTTTTTTACTGTGGTGATATCTTCCGTAGAGCTCAGTGCCTACTCCAATCTAACTAGCAGTCAGATGACCAAAAAGAAAGTTGCGGATTTCATGAAAGAGGTCGGTAAACATCCTGACCTTGATGAAGAAACCATTGCCAAGTTGATCGCATTGGAAGCGGCACAGCATGAGCATCATTCCAGGGCTTGGTACCGTGTCAACGCCACTCGTGGCCTCACCGGTGGATCCAAAGTACAGCCTGTCGTTGATAGTCACATTATGGAGGTAAATATGGCGTTTTTATTTTTTTGAGTCTTAAGTGTAAACTGAGAAGTAAGTACCCAAAGTTAGTCTGGAAATGAGATCAACCTGTGAAATTGCAACAAAATATGGAGCTTTGACCTGTTTAACATGTCAATGAAATGTTTCAAAAGCCTCGACTTTGTTGGTTTTTACAGTTGTTGCAATATACTGTAGGTTACTTTATGGTGATGGCTACATTATCTTTACAGCATACACATTTTGTATATATAGAGAAAGAACTTCTTGTCTTATCCAAGAAAAAGGAAGAACTACCCTGTATGAAGATAGACAGATAGATTTACAGTAGATACCTAGGTACAGGTAGGTTATGTAGACCAGTAGATTAGATAGGGAAACACAGGCAGACACGTAGGGAAAGAACCACACTGTGCATACAGTTACTGTAGACTTGACCGCACCCTGCATGTGGAAACACTCCAAGCCTGCATGTAGAGACAAACTCAGTCTATCTATATAGAGACCAACCTCATTTTCATGTGCAAACACAAACCTTGCCTTTTTGTTTTTATACAGCCTTGCCAAATTCAGCCACAGGCCTGTATCTTGCCCTGGCAATCCAATTACTTGAGATCATAGCATTTGGTATTGATTTTTGTCTGGACTTAGCAATGCACATTTTGTTGGTGGATTTCTATCGAATTATTCTGTCGCTCCCATTCTATCTCTCTGGAAGATGTATTTGTCAAATGTCAAAATTTTTCCGTTGTTCTCTCTTGGCCCTGAGAGAAAGAGCTGTCTGAACAGCAGGAAGGCATAAAATTGTTTCAAGTTTAAAAGGGATATACATCAGTTGTTTTTCTTCCGGTGCAGCATGTAATGTTCCATCAGGTTTAATTTCCAAGATTTGTAGTGAGCGAACTTGCTGTTAAAAGACATTTATTTTCTTACCAAAGTAGTCACCAGAATGTTCTACCAACATTATTGAGGTATTAAAGGAGTCCTCTTGTCTCTGCCTCTATCCATGTTGCATATACACTGTTCATTTGTGTGAAGTGTTCAACATTTTAAGGAGGTTAGGCAGTGGTCACATTTATCTAATATAAGTTTACACACTTTATCGGCTCCAAGCATGCCTTGGCAGATTTGTGTTTAATAGGAAGTGATCTCCGGTGGCAAATTTAGTCAAATGTCTCCCAGTAGACCCCAAAAAATTAACTTTTGACATTCCTTCGGTTGATGTCCCACCCATATTCATGATTGTGTGTTTTATGCCTTTCCATAGCTTTGAACATTGATTTATTATGGTATGTAGGTTTGCCATATTGAGAAGGTGTGCCCTATTGTTTTGGTGGTGGTGACAGGTCATTTGGGGACACTGCAGGGGACAAAACTCTGTTTCTGTGACACTTGCATGGTTATGATCTAACTCAATATGGGAAAGTCAAATGAAAGTCAAACTTGGTATCTAGGTTCGCCGTATTCAGAAGGTGTGCCCTATTGTTTTTGGTGGAGGTCAAATGTCATCTGGGAGAACTGGGAGCAAAAGTCTGAAAACATTTTTAACACAATATCTCAAGTTGAATAGTTTGGACAAAAGTATAATATACTTGGTATATTTTGTATTATGGTAGTGGTGCCTTCAGAGAGTCAGATATTCTTGGTCCCAAGGTCCATTTTATTAAACCATGCAAAATGCCTCTTCTTGTAAAGATTGTATCGCATTAAATTGAACTTGTGTCATATTACTAGAATTTACTACTACAGTATGTCAGTTGTTCCTTCTGGTTGTTCAGAATAATTGGTTCCATTTTGGAGCATATGGGCACTTTCTTGGGTATGCTCTAACTCAAGAGGGGAAAGGTGGATGAAAGTCAAACTTAGTATGTAGGCTTGCCATATTAAGAAGGTGTGCCCTATTGTTTTTGGTGGAGGTCAAAGGTCATCTGGGAGAATTGGGAGCAAAAGTCTGAAAACCTTTTTAACACAATACCTCAAGTTGTATAGTTTGGACAAAAGTATAATATACTCGGTATATTTTGTATTATGGTAGTGGTGCCTTCAGAGAGTCAGATATTCTTGGGCCCAAGGTTCATTTTATTAAACCATGCAAAATGCCTCTTCTTGTAAAGATTGTATCGCATTAAGTTGAACTTGTGTCAATTACTACTACAGTATGTCAGTTGTTCCTTCTGGTTGTTCAGAATAATTGGTTCCATTTTGGAGCATATGGGCACTTCCTTGGGTATGCTATAACTCAAGAGGGGAAAGGTGGATGAAAGACAAATTTGGTATGTAAGCTTGCCATATTGAGAAGGTGTGCACTATTGTTTTTGGTGGAGGTCAAAGGTCATCTGAAGACTTTGGGGATAACTTAACATGTAGGTTCACCATATTGACATTGTGTGCCCTATTGTTTTGGGCTGGGCTTCTTCGGTTATTGCACAAAATAACGCAAATGCTGCTTTCCCTTCATAATTTCCAATACTGTACATCTGTGCAAGGAAGCTCAGTGCCCTTTGGGCTCTTGTTTAATGTTCATACAACTGTGAACAACTACAGATTTGTCCCACCTAAAATCCAAGATATCTATATGCATGAGTCTTGTTTCCTCTTTGGTAATTGGCTCAAAAAATCATGAATATTAATATCCTAAGGAAAAGAAATAGTGAGTGTTTCTACTTTAAGTTTAATTGATTACATTTGGATACATGACTTTAATAGCATGCAATCTGTATGTAGATTAAGCCACAGTCCAAGCGATGGTTTGCGGACATGTCTGTTGCGCGGGCTAATACCAGATTTGGAAGCAGAAAGTGCAAAAAGTGATGTAAGATGTACGTCACAAAGTACCTGTCCGCTGTCAATGCTTTTTTTTTATAACCATCCCAAGAATGTCTTTTGGTTTACAAATTCATTGTTTCTGTTTAATTGATTGATTAAATTCTGCTAGGTAAGACTTGTACAACTGATACGTTTGTTTTTAGCAACCTTTATATCAGTGTTGGTCTTTTTACTGCTCTGGTAGTTTCAGCAGGATAATTTAGTACTCACTGTGTTTGGGTGCATTGTTATTGACCTTTGAGTTACCTTTGATCTTCTTATTATTTATGTTTCTGAAGAGACAATCCCTCCCTTTGCCAATGTCGTTTTGTCGATCCTCTGTTGTCTCCATAGCTCTACCAAAAGATCAAGAACAATGAATTGGCTCCAATTCGACCGGGGACAGATCTGTCCAAAGATGGCACTCTCGCTGTGGTGGAGTTTGTCACCGCTTCCGTCGCCGTCTTCGAGAACGAGAAGAAGGTCCGGGTCGAAGTAGACCGATATGGATTGGAGAGCAATCAAGTCCAAGTCAAGTATGTCAGCCGTATCCATAGATACGAGAGTAACAGAGAATGCTGACTCTAGTGTGTGTTATTTTCAAGCCGGAAGAAAATTTCAAGGGCATTTCCATTTATAGACAGACAGTGAAATGCCAGATAAAACTTGCATCTTCATACCTGCATTGTGTTGTTCAGTTTTGAAATTGAAATTGTGGCATAATACAATCCTGCTATTACTTCTCTGACTTAAACACTTGAAAACTACCAGACTTAAACAAGATGCATGCATTTCACGTGAGTCACACTCATGCGCTTTTCACTATTTATCACATGTACAACAGCTTCAATTGAACATGCTTTACTCTAAAGGCCCAACTCAAGATCCCAGATCTTCTATACAACAATCATCGCAGCAGTTTCGTGGTTAAATTAGCAATATCGTCAAGGTGAATACACCCTAATGGCAACACACAAAGTGCACCAGACGACAGCTTAAGTGGTAAATGGTACCAATTTTGAAATAATGTAATACATCTATCAGTTGCGTTGCAGAATACATCATGTATGCAAGTACCAGCCAAAACATATTCAAAGGAAGGGAGACATCCCCTTTCCCCACAGTGGTGTTCACACACCTTAAATTTCTCTTATATTGGAAAGTCTGAACTATGCCAGTTTAAGTCTTTCTTTGCGGGGTTTTCACACGAGTTCATCACACAAAATTAAACATTCTGAAATGTTCAGGTTGATGTAAGTTATTTTCCGTGCCTACAGTCTTTTACCTGTCCAACATTTAAATGTGTGGCTTACCACTTATCAGTTAGTAGGCGTTCTAGTAGATCCATTTCTATGGTTAAAACCCAAAATGTTGTTATTCCTGTGAAAGAGTGAACAAATGAACAAGTGGAAGGTATAAACAATCTCTGTATAGAAATCCAAGGAGGGTGAGTTACACTTAAGAGGGCATGGTGCTAGAATTGGTTTTGAGTAAGGCTTAATTTATGCATTAGTGAAGCAAGGGGTAAGTGTAGTCACTTATGAATACCCACACCAATGAGCTGTAGAGGGAAGATTTCTTTCGTAATCTGTTTTTGGGGTTTATTTCCTAAAAAGTTACTGACACAAAGAATTTGTAACTGAATTGATCAATCATCAATACTCACTTGAAACTGAACCACTAGAGTATCTGAGCAGTTTTTTACAGAGTGATTTGGCCATATTGACATCTAGCATTTTAGTAATTACTGTATCTGGTCACTTTTGACATGGTCAGTAATTAATTGGCAAACGGGACTGCTCTTGACTCGAGTGCCTGTAATTGTTCATTCACCCTCATGCCCCATAGCTCCCATTTTACCAGCACATTCTTTTCATCATATCGGTCATTGGACTGACAAACCCAGGAGTAATCACAGCGGCATGTGTCACTGTCAACCTGCAGTGTAGTTTTAGAAACGAAGAATCCACGACCCCAAATCCACTCAAGAGGCACTTGACTTGTGTTTAATTGGCATAGAAGTGTAAATATCAAACTGAAGTCAACTTTTTAAATCTTCTTACAAAGTACAAAGTTAATGACCATGAATTCAAGGTACAGTAGTAAACATTGTACATAGATATTGATCTTTGTATCGTGAATCCTACTAAGCAACCACATAACTCGGTCATTGGCTCTTTATTTATCAAAGCCAAAAATGTCTAAAAAATGACACTTTTTCAATCTTGTGATAGTGTGAGTGCTGTTTTTGTGTATCTTAGCTTTTACATACGATGTTTGAGGGAGTAAATGCAAGTTCATTCAAACTCAGCTTGTAGGTTCCCCTAAGTGAGTTTGAGGAGGGTAGTAATGTCAACTACAGTTACCGTGCACTATGTCTATTGTATGATGTGTTTAAACATGTTAGCTTATTAAAAGATCACTGCTGGTTTGTAGGGAGGAGGGGGTGGGGGTTATTCCTCATTCTTTTCTGTTTACAGTAAACTTTGATCCCAACCTTCTGGGCCACATATGTACAAAATGAAGGAAAATCTTAATGACAAAATCTCATAGGGGCAAGGCAGTTTTCAAAATACACTTTAATCGTACTGACAAGAAGTAGGTTAAGAACAAACACATGAATGTTCAAGGTTTTAAAGGCCACCAACCTGTTTCCACCTCTGAGAGAAAAAAAAAGGTTCAAGTCACTTTGAATACACATCGTGAATTCTCAAAACAAAGGCCAAGTTAGGCAAATCTGGAGCATAGGGGGCGTAACACTCGAACCTTGTATCGGGTTCACAATCACACATCAGCCACATCATGCTAGACATTGCTTAACAAAATTGCTTTGCAGAGAAAGGCTACCCATAAATTAGTCTGCCTCTCCTGGAGTTGTTCAAAGTATCAAACCTTCAGGAAATTGTTGTAAATAAATCATTGAAATTGATCGTGGAGATATGTGTAAGTTGTCAACCCTGCACTTTTCATTCACTTGCTGTACTGAAGTTCAAACTCATGTTCACACGTCATAAATTAACAGCCATTAAATCTAATTAGTTGATAAAAGCAAAGGGGGACATAATTTTGTCCTTCAAAACTCACACAGTCATTTGACGGCTGTGGAAGAAGCAATGTTTAGTGACATTGAAACCACTGTTGATTTAGATACTCACTGAACTTATAATTTATGTATCATGTGAATTTGCTTTTTGCCTTACATTGATATCTAAATTACACTTGATAAAGGATGTTATTTTATCATGGTAACCAACACTGTTGCAACCAAAGGGAAGGTGGAGACAGAAGTTCTTGTGGTTCATGTCATGGGAGGGGAGGGGGGGGAAAGGAGGGCAACTGTAAATCTTGCTGAAAGCCAATTCTTCAGTGCCAATAACTTCTGCGCCAACTTTTCTGCCCAAAATCTAAACCATGGATGAAGTTGTCAATTTTTTAATGATTTTAGCAGTCTCATTGCCTCAGTCTCTTTTGTAGAGCCCTTATTTACTGCATGTAATTTGGAATTGCTATGCTCTCATCTAGAATTCCTTGCATTTTCACCAGGTATGAGACCGTCGACGGTACCGCCGAAGCAAACAGTGACTACATTCCAGCGAAGGGTACTCTGATATTTGAAGCCGGGGAGACCTCAAAATTCATCGAGATCGAGATCATCGACGACTACGAGTGGGAGCCCGACGAGACGTTCTTCGTCAAGCTGAGTCTGGACACCAAAGAAAACACCATCATCGGCCGCAAGACGATCTGTGAGGTCACCATCATCAATGACGATGGTAAGAATGGTCCATCTTGATCTCCAATTTCCACATTTATAATGTATGTAACATTAAAGCCGGTGTAGTATTCTGCAACAATTGTTATGTTGTATATATATCATGTGGTAGCATCTTGTGAGAAAAATCATAATTACACCAAAAAAATGATGAAAATGAGTGCTCATGGTTGATAGTAATGATAATGTGGTGCTACATGAAGCCGGAAAATCGTGTATCATTACTTTACGGGTCCAAGAAAAATACGTAAATTACACTGTATTGCTCGTTGGAAGATATACTGTGCAACCAAGATATGTCTGAGACTGTAGATTACAGATTGCCTTACATGGGTGACATTCAGCAACATTCAGTACTTGTTAAGGTATCTGTCATGCTTAATGGTTATTCATGGCTGACAAATGTGACTGTATATCGTGAATCTTACCGTTATTCATTCTGTGGATCATACTTACAGGAGTTGTCATCACATTCAATGATTTGTGGATGATGTTGCTTGATTTAGGGGTCCATTGTACGTAGTTTTGTAAATCAAATTCCAAACGTTAGTGGACCGTAATGCATGATTTTGTGGAAATTGAAATGTCATTGTTTAAAAATTCAACTGTGACGGAGGAAATGTTGATGATTGATATTCGTTTCACTTATGAAACATATCTCCATCAATTGACAGATCAAGTTGTTTTTTTATTTTTCCTTTGAAAGGGGTGGGATTGTGGGGGGAGGATTATTTATGGATTTACGTTTATCGTTTGTGTAGCACGATTGTGTTATAATAACACATGTCCCATTTCTTTGTCGCATAGATCCTGGAAAGCTGGAGTTTGCAAAGAACACTTACCTGGTGAAGGAGAGCATCGGTTCGGCGATCATCACCGTCAATCGAGTCGATGGCTCCGATGGCAAGGTGGAAGTCAAGTGGAGGACCAAGGACATCGAGGCTGTGAACGGCAGCGACTACATAGGGGGTGAAGGGACACTGACCTTCGAACACTGTGAACGGGAGAAGAACATAGAAATTCCTATAATCGACGACCAGGAGTACGAGAAGGACGAGAGCTTTGAGATTGAACTGTTTGATCCAAGTCCTGGCGCAGAGTTGGGAAGGCTAAAGAAGACAGTCGTTACCATTGTTAATGATGATGGTAGGACATCATTTGTTTTTATTTGTTCCATCAATACATGTGTCCATCTCTCTCTCTACATCGGATCACATCGAAAAAGTGAAGGTAGTAGATAGAACTATCCAAAGCTGCAGGGCAGCTTTGTTAATTGAATGACACTGGAGCAGGCTTGGTAGAGAGAGAAACGGTATATATCTAGAGAACCAATCTTCAGGAGGAGTGCTGATAGATTAAAAAAAATGTGTTTTGATCAGGAGGGGAGCAGTTTGCCCAGAATCGTTGTGTCCTGTTGTGAGGATAGATGATAGATAATTTTTCTTATAAAGGTAAACTGATAAAAGCAAGGGGTTAAAAGTGCAAGAAGGGATGATTTCCATTACTTGGTCATGTCTAGACTATTCAATCAAAACCTCAGCCAAAAGCAATCTTTCAACTGCCTCAGTGACAGCCAGTCAAAGGTTCTCCTTCATTGTTTGTGTCTCAGAAAGTATTACCACATTTTACTGCAGCAGGACTCATAGAAAGTAGATCTGCTGAAGAAATAGGATCAGTAGTTGATGGGGCCTCCTATAGGTGCAAGTCATGCAGATAGCAGAACACTTGATTAATAGGCAGGCAGAAAGGTGATTGAAATAGCAAAAGCAACAAGACAACTTCAATAATTGGGGACAAATCCGGTAAGCAGAAGAACAGTGTACATCCAGCGGATATGAGGACTGACATGCAGCAGGAGGACTGATAGATAAGAGAGTAAATCTGCATCAGAAGGGCTGGTAGCCAAAGGGAATGTGTGTACATCAGAAGTGCTGATAGACGGTCTGAACCGTCAATGGGTACAAGGAAGAACCAACAAGCTGTTTGCTGCCCTCTCTGAATGGTTTCTTTGACCTCGATATCATTGTCTCTCTCTGTTACAGATTACAGCGGTGTTTTGGACCGAGTCGTGGCAATCACTCACATAAACATCGACCGTCTCAGGATCGGTAACACCTCCTATGCAGACCAATTCCGTGACGCCTTGAACGTGAACGGAGGAGATGTCGATAATGCTGGCGTCGTGGACTATCTGCTACATTTCATCACAATCTACTTCAAGGTCGGTGTTATGTGCGTGACTGACATAATTTGTCGTCAGTTTTTATCACCGAGGATCTCCTGGCGGCGTGCAATAGTGCAATTACAGGGAAAAACAAAATACTCCAAATTGCCTCGTTAAACAAAAGAGACCAAAACAACTTTGTAGTTTTTCCTTGTCCTTAGTAATTGTAGTTGCAGTTGTTGAGTATGTGTGACTTATTTTTGTTACAATGGATTCTTGACTACATGCTGCATCCCACAAACCACTGTCAGTGGAAAGTTATGGAATATTGAAATGATACTACTGTAATGATGCTAATGGAATGATACTACTGAAGAGATACTCCACTTTTGGAATGATACTTCTGAAATGACACCACTGAAATAGTTCCTCAGGAGTGATACTATTGAAATGCTGCCATTGAAACAGTACCTTCGAAGTAATACTACTGGAATGATACTATTGGGATCGGTGGCACTGCTGAAATCATACCTCTAGAAATAAGGCCGTTGGAATGTTTACATTGTTATCAATGTGTATTCAGTCCACAATTTCTTTAAAATGCATTTTGTTCTTTGAAAGTCATTTTTCGGATGTTGCTAAATTATGAGAAATCAAAGAGTTTTCCAGTAATAAGCTCAGGTGGCATCACATGTACGTTGAATACCAGATTAAGAAAAGTTCATGTCTGTGAATAAGCAAGTTGCATTTTAGATGCTGTGTTTACCCACAACTACAGAGAATTCAGTGCATTTTGATCAGTCATCATTGTGACCAACAGGTGATCCATTTTCATTACAATGCCAATCTGACCTTTCTAGAATTTTCATTTAAGTGAATGTTTGTGATTTGCAGAGTCACACATAATAAGGTTGGCATTTGCTGAAAGTCGTTCAATGTCGGTTTCTTCACAGACCGTGTTCGCGTGTGTTCCTCCCCCTAACTTCCTCAACTCCGGCGGGTGGATCTGTTTCTTCGTCTCCCTGTTCTTCATTGCAATATTGACAGCCCTCATCAGCGACCTGGCGTCCATCTTCGGCTGTCTTGTCTCGCTAGAGGACAGCATCACCGCTATCACCTTGGTTGCCCTGGGAACCAGTCTGCCAGACACATTTGCCAGTAGGACCGCTGCCCTCAACGAGAAGCACGCGGACAACTCCATCGGTAACGTGACTGGCAGTAACTCCGTCAATGTATTTCTGGGTCTGGGTCTTCCGTGGTTAATCGCATCCCTTTACTGGGCTGCCAAGGTGAGTTTTGATTTCTCATAAAATCCACATCAACACTGTTGAGTATCATTTGTGGTCCTAGAATGGATAGCATCCTCTGCCATTTTTTTTCCCTTTGCCAGAGGCATCTATACAATGGTGTCAATGTGTGTGACTATGCTGTCATCTTTCTGTGTTGAATCCTTGCAAGTTTGCTGTTTTTTGCCAGTGTAAGAGGCTCGAACAAAATCTTGGCTTTGATATAAGTGCTTGACCTTCTTGTGTGTGTGTGTGTATATGTGTATGAATTCCTCTTTATTACCTTATCAAGATCAGAGAAGGTCAAAGAAAATTCCCATGGGCTTAAATGTGAAAATCTTTGATTTCAAGGAATCTGACAGTTTTGGTCGATGCCAGTGAAGAGCAAATTGAAGTTTTACTGTCCATTTGTTCTATCCCACTGATATTGTCTGCTCATTGAGATATCCCAGAATTGATGGTAAATTAATATTGTGCTCTAATGTCAGTAAGAACATCTCCCATCTCTGGTGCAAGCTTCAGACCATTCCTGTCTGTTACCAAATAGATTTAAAATGGAGTCAAAGTGTACAGTTGCAGTAGAACTCTATCAAGTGTGACTTTAAGCAGTAACTCTATGGTCATCTATTTCTCTCTTTTTGTTTTATTTCGCAGGGTGATACCTTTTCTGTACCTGCAGGATCTTTGGCCTTTAGTGTAGCAGTGTTCACAATCTGTGCCCTGGTCTGCATAGGACTCCTTATGTTACGTAGGTGTTTCAAGTTATTTGGCTCGGCCGAACTCGGAGGTCCGAAATTGCCAAAAATTGCGTGCGCCATCTTTCTGGTTTTTCTGTGGGTCCTGTACATTCTGCTGTCAATCCTCCAGGTCTCCTTTGGTTGGTTTGAGTAAAGTGTCGATGTCCCAGTGATGTCATCCATCGTGAGGAGAGGGCAGTATGGGTTCTAGGACAAATAAGGTGTCCTAATAGAGGTTTATTTGTGACTGTTGATCCATATAAAGCATCTAAGTTTTCTCTCCCGATCATATTTGCCGTTTAAAAAATCGATGTCTGATTTCTTTTACATTAATTGTAAGGAAAAGAGCCTCCATCCATTTCCAGCATGGATGGTGAACATGCTCACGTATTGATTTTCATCTCAACTGCTCTTAAGTAATTCATACACCGTCTTCTTTCAGACATGTCATGTAAAGAAAACTGATGATGTAAACATCATGCAAAAAACATCATGTAATCAACATGTAGATAACATGTAAACATCATGTAAACAACAAGTAATGATGACATCATCATGGTAACAGCTATGAAGTCATAGTGGGCAGCCATATTGAATCAAATCAATTAGAGTAAACAATGTATGTTCCACTATTTTCATCCAGTAGCAGGATATTTTAGGGCAGTAATTATTTGTACATAAACCTTCTCTTGTCTAAGTCATCTGGTGTGTGAACCAACTCTAAGACCTCCCTGCCATGTGTGGAATGAGTAGCGAGGGGATGACTTGTCATGAGTCACAAGTTGGACATAGTTGTGTGATCTTCCTACTCTGTTTACTTCTAATACTGATCATCACAATGAAAACAAGCTTTATATTTAGAACCAGTTGCTTACACTGCTAAAGAAAACTTCGTAGAAGATTAGAAAGCTGCCCTTTGCCTTTTGTACTTTAAAAAGCTGCTGTACACAAAATAAGTCTTCAATCTATGATTGGATGATTTATTCCAGAATTACTAATTCATGTTAAAAAAAGAAAATTTCTTTTACACTTCATTTACATCATGAGCATGCTTTATTTTACAATATATATTACTTTATAAATGCAATAAACCGAATTATTTCACCCCTCCCCCCATGAAAGAGTTAGTGTACTATTGTTCAAACTTGTGTGTTTAGATGTATTGAAAAAGCATGTACATTGGGCTTATTTAATTTTTACTCTCTATTCTTGAAACCATAGCTTACCTTTGAAATGGCTTTTCAAGAGATTCATAACAATCATGTGAGTTTAATTCAAGTCTGTGTATCTGTGTGATTGCTTATAATCAAAGAATCCAATATTAATGTGGTGCAAGTACGTTGCTTAGTCTGATGTAGGAAGTTGGATCAGGTGAGGGTAGATGCCAAATTCACTTCCAATTCTTGGTTATCATGAGAGTTTCAGTTTGCAGACCTTTCTGTATTTTTCGTTAAATACGTGCCATGTTTCCTCCTGCTGGTAGTGGCAGGTGGGGACCAAACCAAGGGTCCATTCACACCAGAAGAGCAAAAACTGGTGGAGGGTTCTCCCATTGCTTTAACATTCACTGTAACAGCAACATTTGACAGTTAAGTCTTTCTGACATGCTTCGGGAACATTTTAGCATTATTGATTCAATTTATTTTATCACCATATTGTTTTTATAGTTTGAAAAATTTTATGTAAATGTTTTGAATCTTTTTTTTAGTATTGCTTCACTGCCATTGAATGCCATTATCAACAAGTTGGCGTTAGTTTGTGTTCGGTGAATGATTTGGAAAAAAAACGTTGAATGCAAGGTAAAGGCTTTTTTAGTTTGTTTCATAAGTACTTTTTGTTTTCCAACTTTGCATTCCCCTTTACCTAATTTCAAGCTTTGGGGAGCCTTTGCCCAAAAGAATGTTGTCGAGTTCCTAACAGAAGAAATTTTTTGAAAAGGCTTGGAAAAAAAAATGATCATGTTTGAAAGTCTTTTAATGGTGCTGGAGCAATTCAGCTTTGAAAAGAAATATATCGTATACCACTTGTCCAGATAAAAGACGTTCAGATTTTGTTAGTGACATAGTAATATGCTGTGACTGGAACAAATTATGTTGGTGAGATACACATGTGTTAAATCTAAATTCATAGTCTTCTTAGTGCAAATATTTTGTATAGTCTGCTC
>VJOZ01027641.1:0-11111 GCA_009801055.1 Stichopus horrens
ATCTAAGGGTGTGGTTTACACATGCTGAACATCAATATAGAGAACAGTGATTGCATACTGTTGGTGCAGAGCATGTCAAATCACTGTAACTGATGAGCTCAAACTGTTATTTTTTACATTGCAGTTCTTAGTTTGGATACCACCAGAGAAGGTCATCAAAGAGATGAAAAAGCAACAAATTAAAAGATAGTCACCTTCTGATCAGCAATGTCATCATGAAACTCTTTAAGAGGTATGTTATGTTGAGTGATCTCTACAGAGTTAGTGATCTCCAAACTCAGGCCCAGCAGCTGATCAAAAATCAAACCTAGATCAAATATAAGAAGGATAACCCAAATTTCAAATGACCTTGTGATTCCTTGTCAATATGCATGAAAAGCAAACTACAATACCTACCAATTTTGAAGTTCAAACACATGAACACTCTTGAGATACTGTGTCTGAAGACTTCAAACTACGACCTTTGCTGACCTAACATTACCTTTGACCTCCATAAAGAAATAAGAGAGTTTGTGTACTCATTTAAAGTGCTACCAATGCTCCAGCTGAAGAATCCAGCAATTTTCAGTTACTTAGACATCTTCCTCAGTGGGTTTTCATACTGTCACCTTTGGTGATCTCAAATAACCTTTGACCTCCTTGAAAATCCAAATAGATCATCTATTTACAGAGGGGAACCTACACACCAACTTCCAAGTTCAAGTGACTTTTCCTAAAATACTACATCTACATGGTCTTCAAACTCTGCTCCTACTTACCTTCCATCACGTTTGACCTCCATTAAAATGGAGATACCTTCTTCAATAGGTTTTCATTGTTGAAGCTCAGGTGACCTGACCTTTAACCTCCATGGAAAACAATAGACTCTGGATAACCAACACATTAACTTTGAAGTTCAAGAACTAGTGTTAGGCGATATCCCAGTAAACAAGTCTCTACCAGTATTCTCAGTACTTGTATTTGCATTATCAGTGTCTGACCTGTTCATGGGTAGTACCCAGTGCTTTTGAAACTCACCTGGTACCGCCATCATTTATCAGTACCGCTACCATCTCAAACAAATAAACAAAAACTATTCTTCAGATATGGCATAATTACTCAATATCAACATCAAAACAACAAAAATGCATTACATTCCAATTCAAAACATCTCATTTCAATATCTCACAAAAAAGCTTAACTCAAGGATTCTGAAAGACCATGTATTTATCACCGTTAACAATCATGGTTAGTATAACCTGATGAACAGTGTGCTACAGTAACAACATTTTAATAGTTGTGCAATGGAAAGTTTACAATAGACTCCATGCACATTAGGCAAAGCAATGGTGAGCATAGAGCTAACAAACTAGCTTCTGTGTGGTTCTAAATGTGTATAACATAGGCATATGCTCTACTCTAGGTTAGATGTTGAACAAAGTCAAAAAATAATGCTATTATTTTATTAAATTGCTTTACAATTACAATAGGCAGCATTTCCATGTAAAAAGACAATTTCTACAACATTTTGTGGTGAGAGGATTTCTCTAGTTTGATGAAAAGTAAATTTGTACTTTTGAGATACCATGATGAGATGGACAGATCTCTTATTTGGTATGTAGGCGTATATCATTAAGTACAAGAAGCTTCTTGTTTTTGGTGGAGGTCAAAGGCCATTTGGGGTCTCTGTCCATCTCATCAAGTATGATCAACATCAAGGTATGATCAACTGCCAAATAAATCTGATTCACCTTTCATCCATCACCTGATCAAATTATCTAGCAAGCCAATTTATGGGCTGATCTACTAACTACCTTACATGTATGTATGTTCCATCTGATCTACTTGTAATCAGTCAGATGATTCATCGTGGATCTGATCCATTAACCAAATCATCCATACATTATCTCAGACATAACCTAAAATATTTCACTAATGCATTGCTCAATCACACCATTGGTATTTAACATACAAGTATCAGTACGAGGCTGACTCAAAAACTTCAATTATCATCCTAATTTTAATCCAAGCAGCACCTTACCATCAATTGTCCTCTCCTTATATTCGGAATTTGTCCACTTCTGGTGTTGCAACTTCAGACTTTTTAGCAGTTCCTCTAATATCAGTATTTCTGTCACATATTCAGACAATTGTTTTGAAACCTGGAGAGCAAGGGAATAAATCTAGTGTAAGAAAACAATGTAAGTAAGGTCAATCAATGTCAAGGAGTTTACAAAGCTACATAAAGGTAATTGGATAAACTCTAGTCATTTGTGAGAAATTAAATTTGAAATTAACTGCATAACTGATGACACATTTGCTCTAAGCTTCCACATTAGATACACAGAGTGCCATTACAGAGAGGTGGCAAGCCATGCTTGAAGTACATATGTGATCACAAAACTATTATTACCAGGGATGGATTGCAGGGGGAGTTACACCAAAGCTCTAAACATTTTGATACTTGTGATGCATAATAATGTGATGTTTCTTGTAGATAATTTCTTGCACTATCTGAAATGACAGCAGCACACTGTGAATGTTTTTTTTTTCTGCTGAACAGAACACTTGGGATGGATAATTTTAACAGGGATGACAGCTACTTCAGGGGGAAGTAATTCTCAATTGCGGGTGGGCTAAGCCCCTTACTACTTATTAATACCCCACAGAGGACACCCCTCAGAAAAGTCTTAACCAGCTGTGTAATAAGAACATTCCCTGATACCTCAAAACAGGTCATTACACTTTTAGGAAACCGTACACTATATCAATGATGATTAAACATTCAGGCACTAAATACTTTACTGCATTTTCTTCGGCCTCTGCTTTCAAATCACTCAATAGTTGTCTTGGATGACCAGTAGCATACACCTCTGTGACAAAGATGCTCGCAACCTCTCTTGTTTCTTCATCCACTAATTCTTCAAAGATTTCATCCATTGACAATTCAAGAAGGGATTCATTTACCTGTTACACAGAGAGAAGTTAGTAAATGTATATATTACTCCAAATTTGTCAACAAAGTATTGCATATAACCAATGCAAAGTGGTGCAGGGAACAACCAAACAAGGTGTTTTAATTTGATTAAATTTTGTTCTTGTGATCTACTTTTGTGACTTGAAAAACATTAAACACATGATGTATTGTGCACCACTGGAAAAGTGCATACATATCTAAAACTACCACAATTTCAATCATATCACATGCATTATGTTTGAACTGATTTCCAACAGAAAGAAAGCAAAGGTTTGATTTGCAGTCTCATCTAAGAAGCAAAGGTTCTCTACAAACCAACATTGGAGGTTGATATTCATAGATTCTGGTACTAAGAGCTTTTCCTGTACTTTCCATGGCTGCATTGTTACTTCAGTTGAACTTACCAACTCATAGAGAAGCTGCCCAGATACTTCATTGTACAGAACACCAAAGCCAGTTACCACATGTTTCTCTTGGAAATAGTCCTCCACCATTTCACTTATAGCATCTGCTGCCACCAATTTCATTTCATCCTCCACAGTCACCATGATAATCATGTCAGTCACGGATTCCATAATTTCCGAATTGTTGATGACATCTCTCCAAAATCTGTCCAAATATTTATGTAAGACGTAGTTAATGGGGATGTTGCCATGACAACCAAACAGCAAGAAGAATTGAAGAATACTGTGGTTTTGATGGTTCAATCCACAATAGTTTTTATTTGCAAAAGGAATTGGACATTGGTACATGTACTGTCTGACATGACACATACCAAATATTATAATCAATGTGGTCCATCATCATGGGATCATTACAATTTTTTTAGTTATGTTTAGAAGATTTTCACAGGTTGACCTTTATTGACTTCATTTGATCTTTGACCTTCACCAAGAACAGAACAGCTCTTGAACTCAATATGATTAATATGTATGCTAAATATGAGATTAATTCACGCATGAATTACTGAGGTTTTGTCTTGACAAGTTTTCACATTTTGACTGCAACTACAAGTTCAAGTAATAGGCAAATTGGGCAGTACGAGATTATCTGATAATTGCTTTCATGTTTGACTTAAGCACACACACCAGAGCGATACAATTAACACAATCTTGACCACAGAGCAATGCTTCATACTTCAGAGAAAATTACACAAAGAGCTTTACACATCCCTAGAAATTAGAAAATAAGCAGCATCTCAATGGGAAGTTGATGGAAGTAGTGATGATACTGAGTGATTGGTACTGAATGATAATGTGTAGACTTTACATGTACTATAAACAAGTTACATACCACTATATGTGACTTCATAATACACCATCTGATACTTACAAGTCATTCAAACCAAGATCCTCTCAGAGAGTGAGGCCGCTTTATTTCAGTCACAAAAACTAAACCAACATTTCATGCAAAGGTAACTTTTTAATGAATACATTGTTCACTCCTTTTGAGAAGGAATGCTAAAAGCTAAAGACTCAGAAACACATACACCTAGTTTGACGTCATTGATTCATACTCTCCTCCCCCCAACCTCTTCCCCCAGAGAAAAAAACACCAAAGAAAGAACAGATGATAGTCTAGTTTATCCTCACTCTGCAATGTTATTTTGTTTCTCCTCCCTGGCTATCGCTGAGAGTTCTTCATTGATGCAGTCATGTAGGACATCTTTGGCAGCTAGGATCATCGGGTGTGATGTCTGATCGATAAGATCCTGTTAATTATAAAGCAAAGAATCTCACCACAAGCACGCCAATCTTATCAATCAATCCAACGATATGGAAACATCAGGATTTAAATTTACAATTAAATGCAGCCAAATTTCCTTGTGATGGGAAATGGAAAATGCTTGACAGCTACAACCCTGTAGGTCTACTTTCCTGTAGGCAGATCAAAATTGAAGCATTGTAAGGAATGATATGTGAGAAACAACCTGCACAAATTACTTGCCTATGACAAGTGAGTGTACATGTACCTACTACCATCAGCAAAGTCAAACCTGTCAGGTAATTCTTCCTTGTTAAGAGGAAAGTGTCAATTGCAACTCCAGTATGTAACTAAAAGAATTACACTTGCAGGCAATACATCATAGCCAATTGGGACGGTGGACATGTATTGAATAGTCCGCTCATTTTTCCTAAAGGTCATTTTTCCGAATTAAACATAGATGTCATTATTACAAAGGGTCTTTCTTTTAAAGGGTCATTATTCCCAAAGGGAACATAAAGATCATTATTCCAAAGGGTCCTTATTGCAAATCAAACACAAGAGTCATTACTCCGAAGGGTCAGTATTCCGAATCAAACAGTAAGGGTACTATTCCAAAGGGCCATTATTCAGAATCAAGCATCAACATTACTATTCCCAAGGGCCGTTATTCGTTATTCCAAATCAATCATAATTAAGTGTCATTATTCCGAAACTGTGGTAAACTTCATTATTATTTTTAATCTTTTTGGTTCAAAGGTTTGCAGACATGGCAGGCATTTTAATGAACCGCAATCCTCTGCTTGCACTGATCGGTGATCCGCTCAGTAACATGAACGCTCTGGGCTGCAAGATACATGCATCTAAGTAAGATTGATAAACTGTAACACAAACATAGTAGACCTGGCATAGATGGTAACGGCAACGACATAGAACCACATATGGCTCCGGTAAATTCAACAATGCACACAAAACACAGCTGCAGTGAAAGAAAACTCTCACATGCCAAGTAGAGACTGCAATGAAATACCTACAAACTCGGTAAAAACCGAAACCAGAATAATGCTAGTCCTAATAAACGATGAGAGTAACGATTCTGTGATTGTAAAGATACTTCGAACAAGTAGCAAAGTAAAACGGAAGAACACCATGATCTCACTAACATGTCATTGGTCGTGTATGTATTACAGTAGTGTACATGTATGCCATATCAGTATGTGCGATAGCGACCATCAGGCAACTTTGCATTTGCTGCATATGCCATTGTCACTACCAGTTTGAAGCTAGCATGCACAGAGTGCTACTGGGTAAATGGAAACGACTTGAATCATTCAATCAAGTCATCCATTTTCCCTGCCTGAAAGTCGGTGATGTTTCCAGTGGAACTCAGACACTTTGATAAAATTCAAAGAATTTTGTAAGCAGGCTAAACTGGCAATTATCACTTAATAAAACAATACAAGTACCTGCATCACCGATTACCTGCAAGGTGAATCTGCACTTTACCTGTGTGCAAGAAGGTAGAACGCAACTATTGGTGGTCCCAACACAGGTGATAACAAATAATAAAAATGTATGATGAGCTGATAAAATCTAAGAATCGAAGTTATGGGCTTTTGTTAATTCAGCCAGGCTCCTACAGCCAAAGCAACAATATCTGCTACTAAACATACTGTAGACCTACATTTTTGCAAGTTTTCAATATGAAAGAAGTATGCATTATTTTCTTAATCCATGAGTGGCATGTACCTCTTCATATGTTGACATTCAGGGTAATGTAAAATTCATATCACATATTTGCTGGGCTTTTGAAGCCAGGACAGATCTTTGGAATGATAGAACTTAGTATATTTATTTCATGTCACATTACAGTGATGACAAGTCTCCCTGCATGGGGCAATTCAACTGACAGACATCATCTACTCATCAATTGTTAACAATGCTGACAGTTGGAAGTTGTAGCTAAATTCAGTCACTGAGATATCTTCCTTGTTAGGTTTTTATGCTTTACGCTCTGGAGACCTCCAATGACCTTTGACCTCCATGAAAAAAAACACCGGGGATCATGTACTCACAGCAGACTACAAACACACCGAGTTTGTTGGCGGGCACTTTCGAAAACTGTCATCAGTTCAGAGTCAAACCACTGTTTAAAGATGACTGTCACGAGGTAGCCATGAATTGATTGGATATTTAAACAAAATTGTGTATTACTGAAGCAAAATTTTGCAGAGATAAATCTGTGTGAATACATGCATGTCCAGAAAACCTGGGCCTAAACTTAATATCAAACAATAGGTTGATGTAAACAATGTATACTGTTGTGCTCAGTAAGACATAAAAAGCAGATTCAAAAAGATGACAGCCGACATGGAAAATTTCCTACATTCCTATACCTACACCAGGCTAGAGGATTTGCAGTCTTAGTTATGTACATAGTTACTAATAACTTAAGATTTTGATGTTGACAAGCATAGTACAGAACAGTGGTAGAAATATGAGGCTCTAAACTGGCCCTTCAAGGTACATATACACTGCAGGTTTGTACACAATGATAATTGAACGTTGCACATACTTGGGCTGTAGCTCCTCCTCATGGTCAATGTCACTAACTCCTTTTGGTATTTTCTTCACATTTTAGCACCAAGCATCAACTCGTGGCTTTCACTACAGCATTTTAGGTCGATCTTTGCCGCTCACTTGTTACATTGTAACGTTAAACTCTGCATGACAAATACTTTGTGTGACAACAACAACAACCATTCAGCCATACAAATACTGTATGTCAGGAAACATATACATTTGGGTCGATGCATTGCACATGAAGATCAACTCCTGATATCATGAAGTACTTCAGATATGTGAGAAATTTGGAATGCAATATTGGAACAGTTTGGAACGTCTTTGTTATTTTCAGAAATCTTCTTGTTTTCGTTAGTTTTTAAGCAATTTTAACTTAAAGGGTTTATACATTTGAGATATAGAATACCTCTAATTACAAAGGATAAACTGGAGTCACACAGGGAATCATAATACCTCATCTTTAACCACCTCCATTATCATTGCTATTACCACAAACATGAAGGTGCTTTCTTGATGATTTGGTTTTGAAGATACTATGTATTAGACTTTGAGATTGTCACAAGTTTACCTCTTTTGAGCCAACATGACTTCTGACCTTCAATAAAATTGAGAGGGATTTTGTACTGAATATGCTGAAGGCACATAATGAAACACCTTCTGCTTTCAGTACCTACAGTATCTCAAAATGTTGAGGTTACAACCAACAGCAAAGACATACACATGCACAAGCCAATCTTCACAACATTCAACTGGCCTGCCTTCAGCAAGTAAAGCAAAAGTGAGTGGCCTAACTACATAAGGTTACTTTCATAACAGCCTTACTTTAAACATTTCACTTGAAAAAAGATGAGAGCTCCCAACCACCCGATACATCACTATTATAAAACATTCCATGCTAAGGACAAATCTGACGATAATGCTCTCCCAGCTGTGAGAGGGACAACAACACTTATCTCATTAAAAGACAGACATACTGTACAAGAGATGCACTGGGGGGAAAGGAGTCGTGCAAGTATTGGTTCCCTTTATGACTGTAGCAGATTGATAACATAACCATGAATATTCTCCATAAAACAACATATCTGGGTCAAATACAGCAGGAAAAGGTGAAGTGGTGCTCCTCCCATCCCTACCCTTCTGCCCAAATTACATCAAGATGAGGTTGGGCTCTGTCAAACTTTGAGAAAACAGCCAATCAAGTACAAAGTGCTACTGGGATCACTGTTGATTCAGATCATACTCCTTTAAAATCCTGTTCAAAGTGATTCCGCTGGAAATAAGTACAACATGAAAAGGAGAGTTAACAAGAAATGAAGTTCTAGAAATCATAGGGCCTACCATCAGCAATGGTACATACCTTAAAGTGAATGTTAGAAAAAGAAACAATTAAGGTGTACAGTAATGGTTGTGTGGAAATATGAATGAGATGAGAATGAGCTCAGATGCATTTCCATACACCTGGATTCTACGTTCATGGCTTTTTACCTGAAGTTCTCTGGCCTCCACCAATACCTCTACAGCTACTTCTAACACTAGGGTCTCCCTGATGCAAGACTTTAAAAAACTCTCGAGGAACAACTCGGCATTCCTGGCATCAGATAAGAATCTCAGGTTCAAAATGTCCTACAAAGTTTTAAAAAGAATCAGATGCTTTATAAAATATGATATCACCAAATGAGCATGTGACAGTGTGGTACAAGTAATGGAAACTGTTAAGATGTCTCATGATGTATGATAGGACTTAGTCACCACCAAACAAATACAACAATCAAATGAATTTTCTCAAGGAATCTAAATACATTTGTAAAATTTCAGCAATCAAAAAGCATCTTTTGACCACTTCAAGTATTACTGGGAAATTGCTTCTACCAGAACATGAAACAGTAAACAATATCCCTTTTAGTTTTCCAAACTTTGATCGATGCAAATAATTTGTTTAAACAGTGCATGACTTAAGTGTTTTGATCTTAACAAAGATGAATTCCCCAATGGATGCTTTCAGTGCAAACACATCTTCTTTGCTCACATGTTCACTGTAACACAGTGAACTAGTGACATAAAAACTGGGCCTTCTCACCACTAGCAAGCATTTCATGCATTTATCAATGTGACTATATTGAAACAAAAAAAAAAGTTATACATTGAACAGCACATGATACATGCTTCATGGTGATAGTAATACATTAATACACTGTATATAACATCATACATTTCAGCATACTGTCATATAGTATTATATCTCCAATTAAACATACAGTGTACTGTGATTGTTATATCAGAACTGTGGATTTGTAACATGGTGGACACACTGTACCTGATGAGAGATGTCTCCCCAGAGACCTCTGTGGTGACCCAATAATCTCCCATGTAAAGGAAATTTCCCATGGTAACCATCATTAAAAGCAGCTTTGTGGCGGTCACCATTAAAATGTAAACTTGGCAGTGAGTTGTAATGTTTTCCATGCAGTGCATTCCTCATTTCTATGTCCCTCCATGTGGTTTCAGGCAAACCATTCTTAATACTGTCAAAGTTGCTCTTTTGTCCATAGGATACACCATGAGCATGATGTCTTTCAAAAGGAGGAAGACTATCATCTTCAGTTAGTGAATGTCCTCTGTGCTGCATGATCCCAGGGAGTAGATGATCCTGAAATCTAAACCGTTGTCTCTGATACCCTCCACGGATATCACTAGATGCAGACCCATCCTCATCAGAAAACTGAATATGGTAGTATCCATCTCTAGGGAAACCATGCTCTGGTTTCTCTCCTGTGGGGTGGTGAGGATCAATTGTTTCACCTTGGTCATCTTGATGGCCTTTGCTCTTGCCATACTTCCTATAGCTATCGCTACCTCTTGGTTGGGCATAGCCATGATTGTGATCCTCCTGGAAAGACAAAGTGGGAACTGCTTCTTTTCTTTCAGTTGCAATATGCCCCTTTGGTGTTCTTGGAGACAAACTGCGCCCTCTTCTACGGTGAGAGAAGTCCAGACTTTCCACATATGGCGATATCGGTGGTATCCTTGAGTAGTAACTGCCTCTAAGCCCTGCCAAAAATGTGCTGGTGTTTCTCACGTCTCTGACATCTGGCCTGTGACACAACAAAGCAAAATTTAGGTAATAAAGCTGAAAATGCAAGTTTCTCCCAATATACAATGTGATTCAAAGATATTCTAAAACTGACTGAGCAGGGCGTTTCAGTGATCACAATTACAGTACCTACATCTACATTCACCTGCAACTGTTGCATGTTTTGCTACTGTTGTCATAGTTAACCAAACCTGCAATCCAATAGTGTACCATAACTAATGAAAGTGACAAAATTACTTTACAATAAGTGTTCCTCAGTATGAATGTCATAAAAGAGAGCAATTAAACTCACTTGTGTGACACGAAAAAGACATTTTGGAGTATTGGGTGCATTAAGCATGCAAAATGCTATAACCACAAATTTCATCAAAATCTGTCAAAGATTGACAAATTTACAGGCAAATTGGGTCTCATAGTTGTATCATGAATAAACATTGAATAAGTATGCAAATTTGTGACGTCAAGAGATGGACTCCTATGATATGTCTTATTTGATCCTTTGTTTATGTCACCTTTATTTTAAGGACATTTGAGAATTTTATATGACTAGAGAATTTTATTTTGGAAGCATGTATTTCTTCTTTAAATATATCAGTTTCAATTACCAATATGACACTCAAAAAATAGTAAGTAATTAAGAGGCAAAAATAAATGGCATAACAAAAGAAATAATGATGCTGTGGAACACCCCACATCATCTGTTTTGCATTTTTCTCAAACTTTGAAAAGTCATACATCAAAAGCCATAATAGATATAAAGAAAATTTAAATGAATTT
>VJOZ01027651.1:0-16373 GCA_009801055.1 Stichopus horrens
CCGGGATACCGCCCAACCCTATCTAGGAGTTTGGTGGACTTTAAAGGGCATAGATGTGATAAGCCTTATTGCAAGTTGCAAAACCCCATCTTTAGGGCTTTAAATGAAAGATTTACAGCTGTTTGTGCTTTGTAAAATGAATGAGATATTGCTGTATATTGTAGGAATCAACATCTGTTCAATTCATTGCATTAATTGAAATGATTTATGAACTTCAGCATATCATTTTGCAGTATGTATATTCCAAATACAAGGAACCAAAGTGCCCTTGGGCTGTTGTGAAATGCAAAATACTACTTCTCTTACAGATCTCATGTTTAAACACTGTTAATGGTTGGTCACATTAGTGCTATGGAAGTAGTTCCGTGTGGGTGCATGTTTGTCATCTGTCTACAGATTTATGTTACAAAAGTGAGGGTTCATGGTCAGAAGAGGGCCATATGGGCTATTGTACAAAATAATGCAAACTTGCAAAGTGGTCCTTTTACTTCATAATATACATTATAAACTGTACATCTGTGCAAGGAACCACAGTGCCCTTGGGCTCTTGTTTTTGTAAGTTTAGCACCTTTAAATTCAGCAAAGTATTCGTACAGTATGTCTGACAGTGCTTTACCTGAAATGTATAGAAGTGACAGATTTTGAAAGATTTTCAGAACATATTTTTGGATATACATTGTCATTAAAATGGAAAGAGAGCTGAAGATTTCAGCCAAGTACTTGCACTGCATGCATTTGTGCTCTAACTTAAGGTTCACTTTGTACTTGTAGTACCACAGACCTGTGTTTTTCTGATATCCTTTGTGCAGAATTATGAAATTGTTCATAGTATATTCTGAAAAATCTTGAGTTAGGTGTGCACTAAATGCATTGCTGCAGTACATAGGGTACTGTACCTTAAAAGATTGTTAATACATTTGATTGTTTCTCCCAAAACTCAAAATTGTTGATTGGAGGTACCATGTCAAATATGTTGCCAATGACTGGCTGGCCTATCGTAAGTCCACACAATGGTCCCCCCTTTGGGGTGCTTGGGTGAAGCCAGTGAACAAATTTTTCCTGTGAAAAATTTCAAAGCACACTTGAGTGCTTCATTATTGTGGTATTTTTCTGTCCAGATTTGGCTACATACAGCACTGTACATAGAGTGTGTGTGGGAAGGTGTTAGTACAGTACCTGATGCAAGGTGGAGTGGGAATGAGTGGGTGATATTTGTTGGGTGTGATGTACAGTACTTCACACGCTCTCACTCAGTTGCTATGCTCAACTATAATTTTACAGAAATTGTACACTGTCAAGGAAACGTCCACAACAGAACATCAACTGTTCAGATCTGATATGATCTGCTGCCATCCCAGTTTACTAATACTACCGTAATGTGCCCCTTGAACCGGTCTTGATTTCTGTTCTGTCCTGATCTTGGAATAGCCCCCCTAGTTGTGGGACAGGGAGATGGAGTCCAGATAGCATGTTTGTTATTCAAATCCTTTACAAAATGAACTTGTAATTTGTAAAGTTGGTAACCTGAGGGTGATTCATTGTTTTCTTGCACTGTGTAATGTATTATTCATGTTACTTACCATATTTCAATTTATGAATGACACCTTTTTCAAATTGGTGATGAAGGCTTTTTTCTGGTTTAAGTCATAGTCATACAGTAGAAACAACCATGTAAATTAACAATACACTACTGTATGTGTTTGCTCTGTATGTGTTTCCAGACTTTTTATGTCTATCATGTACTGTACGGTGTTCATTTGTTGTTACCCTGTACTGTACGCCTCATTTTATTGTCTTGATAGTGTTATCACTGTAGGAGTAGGATATTCCAGGTTACATTGGTGTCATGGTGTGTGGCATGAAATAATATTTAGGAATATTGGCCGCATCAGTCTTTAGAAATGTTTGAAAATAGTCACTTTCCATCAAAAATTCAAAATCTATTGAATATTGACAATCTCACTGGCACAGTTTTGTTTTATACCTTATCATGACATGAATAAACATTGGTATGCAAATTTTCGATGGCAAGAGATGGATTCACAATATATATGGTATGATATTCTTTATTTACAGTGCCTAACCTGTATTTCAAGTACAATTAAGAATTTTATGTCCCCCAAGGGTTTTGTTTCCTCAGCATGTATATACTGTACTGTATTGTCTTCTTTACCATATTGATCACTTACAGGACTTAACAAGTTACTAGGGCTGAGTTGGGTAGCAAAGATTTCTGACCTGATCCTGGTTCACATTACCAAGTCAGGCCACAGGTACCTGTATCTCCAGAAATGGGACTAGCCTAACTCTGAATTTAGGCCTTGACCTGCCGTGAATACAAGCGCAAACTGGATGCGTAGTAGCCTATCCTTAAGTCTGTGTAGTCCTACAGTACACTTGCAGCACTATCACGAACCCTCCACAAACCATCGCTCCACAATTCAAGCCTTGAATCTGAATATTAAAAATTTAAAAGCTATTAAAAGTGACAAGCAATAAGTTATCATTCAAACATTTCTTTGGCCTTGCCTTCATTCTGTAACTTACAACTAGTTTGCTGTTCACTTTTATGTGAAAGACGCAAGACGTACATGTCAGCTGGATGAGGTTAGGATATGACTCTTGTAACTTTTTGGAAGGCTTCACACTATCATCTCTATTTGTTCCCACAACTTGCTTATGTATATTTTAACCTCAAAAATTTATATAAAGTTTAGCTGTATCTGTATAACTTTGACTTTAAACTTTGGCATTTTTGACATTTTGAGGAGAATGCAAGATTGAAGGTAGCATCAATTACCTTTTTTTTCTGATTGAGCTTTTGACATGCTGAAGTGGTTTTCATCCTTAGTTACATTCTGTAGCACTGTGCAATTTCAGCACTGCTGAATCCTTGGTCTAGAGAGAAAAAAAATGAAATTTCAGGAGACGCAAAATTTTTGGTCATGGAAGTTCATGGGATTACAGTCCAAAACAGATTTTTTGTGCACAAAATGCAGCATGTATTTGTTTTCTATCTATCATAATTCTGCGCAGAGGTCAGAATGAAAGCAGATAGCTGTTAGTCTACACATGCATTGAAACATCGTTGCTGAGTAATTTCTTTTTTCAGATGGCTGGGACCCATTTTGTTCATTGACTTTCAGCTACCCATTTGTTTGGTTGGGTACTTGGATACCTGACTCTGACCTACAGTTCTGTATGTGAAACCCAGTAATTGAGAGATAATGATATACTGTAGGCCTAACAAAAGACTGGTAGGTACTGTGTTATGCTCCACTTATCATAGTTGCATTTTCATTAAACTAGGAAAAGCCATATCTCAAACAAGGTGATAGGTAGAAAAACAACTCCAACAGAATTTCATTAAGGGTTTTGCTCTGCCACTATTTAGTAAAGCCATCTCCTTTCTAGATCTACGCATGTCACACAACCTTCATGTTGATGTAGCATGATACTGTATTACTGTACATTTTGTGATGGTCATGTGGTTGGTTTAGATTGGTGTGTATTATTGATCTTTATGGGGATGCAGTGTAGTGTAAATTGATGAAACTTAATTCTACAGATTAAACTGATGCCAAATTATTAACTGAATAAATCCACCCTTTGACTCTGGTAACTTCATTGTAGAGTGCTAGTCCTACAGTGTTTGCATCAGTCATTTGTTCTTTGTGGTGACTTCAGTGACCCTTGATCACTTTAAGTTTCATGACTTATATGTCTCATCCACTTCACATACTTTACAGTATTTGCATGTGATGGTACAGGTTACAAAATATACTGTAACATACCTGTGAACTGAACTGAAGGCACTGCCTAGAACTACAGTATGTGGGACTGTTCAACAGTGGAAGTTAGTAAGTGTGCAGTACCTGTCAGAGATTAACATGAATAAAAGGGCTCATTGTTGTATTTCTGTCTAATAAGTGGTGATGAGTAGACTTTCTTACTCCTCTATTCATGATCTACCTGCTACCTCATCCTCCCACTCCCAATTCCACCACTACTTGTATACATGTACAGTACTCTTGGTAAGTTTCTGAAGATCAGCAGTACTGGGTGAAGAGCACCCCTTGCAGTAGTCTGCATCCAATCCACACTCCTCGTGAGGAACTACTAATTCTGACCCGTACTGTACATCTCATGTCATATATGAATACTGTAGATGTTGCTAGAGTGCCTGTTCTGCAGTAACTTAGAGCACTGTAGTACTTCCTGTCCAGATGTTATACAGTACGTATTGTCAAGTGTGTGTGCCACTTAGTTGGGTTCTTTTACAATGAATGGAACCTGCAGTAGCTTCTCAGTCATGAGTAATACTGTAATGTGATAGTAAATTTTCCACACACTTGATCTCTATGTCACGTACATTGTGTTCATGTACTGTAGCAGATGTCATGTATTGTTGTTCGGTACCTAATGTGAACATGATATTATGAGCAATGGTCATCCTGCTGTATAGGGCAATGTATGTCCATGAAGCTGGTATCGAGCCTATTGGATAGACATGACAGATTTCTGACTATTCATTTGGAATAAATTTAGTAGAGCTCTACTCTTCTGTATTTTCATATCTGTCTGCTACAAAAATATTGTGCTGTACTGTATGATATATTGGTCAGTGTTTTTAACTGCAGCTGTCTAGGCTTCTTTATAATATTCTTTGACATTTGAAAACGTGTCTAGTGCAATTCATCAGATATGTGGCAATTGTTTCACCTTAACTCTTGCATGGATACAGACAGTGGGACATTGTTATTCACCAACACACTTTGTACAGTATATTGTGCATTTCAAGTCTGTTGATGTTCAGCAAGCAATGATGCCTAGATGTGTAAAATGTACAGTACTGTACTCTAGATACTGTCATTTACTGTAGTTGAACGAATATTCCAGACCATCCCAACCTACATGTCACAAGCAGAGAACAATCAATAATGACCATACAAGGTATTTGTCATTTTCCCATAACAGTAACATTTATTTGATCCACAAAGATATTGAAATAGTAATTCATTTTACAGCAAATAACATTCAAGACAGCCTCATGAATAATTCATAATTACCGCATGATGACAAATGTTACACAATAGTTTTGTTGTCCCTTGTTTCTGTGCAACTTCCACGTCATACGTTTTATTGGCTTACTTAAAAATGTTGGCAGTTTCAAACGGTGGCAGTGGGTTTCTATACACAGAGAGAAGCAAGAGATACCATGGTATTGTTCCCAACTGTATGGACAGACCCACCCTGTAAGAAGTGTGGCACTGTGTGGAAATGATATGAATGTACATTGTTTTGACATTTGATTATGCATTGCCAAATTTAAAGTGGCTAAAAGTATGTACAGTGCATGAGTTCTGGCACATGTGTTTCTACCGTAGATCTCCTTGTTTAAGGTATCTCTTTAATTTTTGGGAATATCTTTTTTGAAGTTTGCACTTTATACCGTAGGCCTACTGCAAATTAAGATTGACTTTAAGCAGTCTTGTCACAGTAGTAGTAATAATAATAAAATAAGACTTAAGTGTGCCAAATCCACCAAAGTGTTCATGGCGCTTCACAAAAACAATATAAAAAGCAAACAAAAGGTGGAAACAAGGGAATTGTGCAACAAAGAAATTAGCAGAAGCAGAAGCAGTATGCATACGGTAAGATTTTAATCTTTTCTTTATAAAAAAAAATTAGTGACCCTGAGGAACGAACACAAATGGCAAATCATTCCAAAGCTTTGGAGCAGCCACAGCAAACGATCTATCCCACACTACATTATTATTAGCCTCGTGTACAGTCAACAGAAATTTGGATTTTGATCTAACTGTAACTCAGGAGATGGAATGTACTGGGTCAGCAAATCAGAAAGATAGCAATGTGCCCAGTCATTCTGAGAATTGTCCACAGTAAGTAAAATTTTGTAAGTAATTCTTTGTCAAACGGGTAACCAATGCAACTGCATCAAGATGCGAGTAATATGACGTGATTTATGAGAAAGAGTAAGTATTCTTGTAGCAGATGTCACCAATTGGGCAAGTGTATAGTAAACCACTGAGGGCCGAGGACACAGCCTTGCAGTACGGAATAGTTCAGAATAACAGGATCAGAAATAGCATTGTTAATACAAACATGTTGAGGTCTGTCGCTTTAATACAACCAACATCATTTTATACCATTGCAGTCAATACCACTATGAGAGGTTAAACGTGAAAGTAAAATATTATGGTCCACTGTGTCAAATGCCATGTTCAGATCAAGAGGATGCAGAGCTGTTACTTGACCCTTGTTCAGTGCATGTAAAGTATCATTATTGACATGTACAGTAGCAATGCAGTTTCAACCCTATGATGAGCCCCATAGGCAGACTGGACAGGATCATGCATGTGTCTAAGTTCATACAGTTTAAAATCCTGTTTGAAACAACATACTCAGCGGTCTTACCAAGGTACAGTACTTCAAGTTTGAGACAGGTCGATAGTTTTTTAACACATCTTTGTCCAGGCCAACCTTTCTGCAATTTAGGGGACGAATATGTGCAGTTTCCAGACTATTGGGGACTCACCTTGAAGGAGAGACTTATTCACAACCAATAATATATGGAAGAAAGCAATCAATACATTCCTTAAGTATTGATGTTGTACAGGATCAAGTTCATATGATTTAGAAGGAGATTTTGTAATTATTTTCCTACCTTTATCAACTGTGACTGGCTGAATAGTATAAAGAGAATTTTGAGACAAACTACAGTACAGCTACGGTTGTTAACATGAAGTGAGAATGAGATGTGGTGTGAAATGATTTTCTAATGTTGCTAATTTTCCCTGTAAAGAACTGAGAGAATTTCTGAGCAAGATGAAGGTCACAATCAGATTTTGAAAGTGGTTCCTTATTTTTATGTAGGAAGTTGTTAACAATCTCCTTTTGATCACATGAACAATCATCAACTTGTTTGGAAAAATATGCAGACTTAGTATCATTAATTAGTTGATTAACAAGTTGAATATGTTTACATTATTCAAGTCTGTCAATCTCAAGTTTAGATTTCGTCCACTTCTTTCAAACTGTCGACGTATTTTTCTAGCAGAACGAATCTCATTAGTAAACCATGTCAACAACCTTACAGACATTGGACTCAAAAATGTCAACACCTTTGTCACATCACAACTTACAAGCTGGGCAGCAGAAAGTGCACATCTAACATAACTTGAAAAATTACTAATATCAACAACATCTTTCCAGTTCCTGAACTGTTTCATAATAGTGGGATGAGGTGGCTTGTTTAAGTCTATGTTGCAGATAATGACATATTGATCAGATAGACCTGGTACAACACAGGTCTCAGATAGTAATATTTGAATGTATGCTCTCGCTAATAATACTGTAAGTAAATCCAAACAATGACCATGGTGATGAGTAGGTTCATGAATAACTTGGAATAACCCCTATAACAAGATAATGATTCATTGTATCTAGTGGTAGCATTATTATCATTATCATCCATGTGAATATTCAAATCACCACAAAACAAGAGATTATAGTACAAAATATAATCCACAAGGTCAGTTTCAAAGTCTGACAGAAATGTTCCAAAAATGGATCCGGGAGGGCGATAAATAATAAGATAGAAGCTTTATGATGATGATGTAATTTCAGCATGGATTGCGTCAAATGATGATCTCTAATAGTGCAATTGCTGACAGACACAGAGAGTGTAGACTTGAACAATGCAACACCACCGCCCGCTTTTTCCAGTCTAGAGTGTTCAAAAGAATAACCGGTTTCAGTGATGTCACCAATAGGAATAAAATCATCATCCTTTAACCATGTTCCAGTAATAGCAGCAACCTCAAGATTTATGCATTACACAAAATCAACAATTTCAACTCCTATATTCCTCAGAGATTGGGCATTATAGAGCAAAAATTCCACAAACAGCCACTGTGTGGACGCAGAGGTCTTAAGTTGTCAAAATAAACTGTAGATGGAGAATCCGAAAAAACAGTAGTAGTGATACCTCTTTACAATGTAAAGTGTGCAGGTATGTGACAAAATTTGCACTCAGCATCACTGGAATTCTTTAAAGGATGTGAATAAAGACCAAAAACTATTTTGCTTCTTAGTCAAACACTTCTACATAGATTCCCAAAGATGTTTGGCCTCAACCCCTGATATGAACTGTGAATGTCCAACATGGTATTGTGTACAGTATACTGAGCATCAATGTCAGTCTACTGTACATTCCTTGTCGTTGACTGCACTTTCTTGGATCGATGCTGGTGAAAGTACTTCATTCATACATTGTGTGCCTTCGCTGATTTCTGCTCAAGTGTGCTTTCAGTAATTAGTATGGAAACGTCAGTAAATACCTTTACAAAATGAACAACTGCATTAAAAAACATCAGTAAGAATGTGTTCAGGAAAGTTATGTCACTGAATTCTGCTTAGCAGAATTTGGAGAACCTTAAAAGTGATTTTTTAACTGAACAAGGTTAAGTGTTGTTGAAGTTTGCACCAATATTAGGACAAGTTTGAAAGCAAGTGTCCCCTGTTTTAGTGACTCTGTTGCATTCATGTGGTTCAAAAGTAGTGCACTCTAAGGAAACATGTTTGGTTGTTGTTCTTGCTTACAGTATGTTAATATGTACTTACAATATAACCTGAAATGAAATTCTTTAGTGGAATCAGTGTATACAGTTTACTTAGTCCTTGACAACACTGTTCTAAGTGTTCTAGATATATACTGCACTTTTGGTGATCATGTTGTTTCCCTTTATCATGGTAGCCACCTTTTGTTTAAAATGTGCAACCATATGTTGCTGTACTGACAGTGCCCAGTTATCCTGTTGTCAGTGATAATGTTAAGTGCAGTACTACCCTGTATAGTAGTACAGATTTTTTATCATTGAAATGTAGCAATAAACTATGTTAGTAAAAACGTACATGCTGGCAGCAAGAGGTTCAGTTAGCATTGTTGGAATGATAAAGTACTGTATGATTAAAAACATACACTTGTGGACTTTGAATGGTAATGTATTTGTTAGATTTGGTAAGTTTTACATTTCTTTTTATGATGTTCTGTACTTGCAATTAGAGCAAGTTGTTACAAACTTAATTCTCAACTTTGTTCAGATCATTCAGTGTATGCAAGATTTTGTCAATGTCTAGTTACTATTTCTCTGAAATAATCATTTTGGATGCTCAGTGAATCATAGATCTGTTAAACTAAGTTACCAAGACAGAAACCAAGGACAGAGTCAATGTCAGTAACCCTGCTGCTGCCATAGCACATTTGCTCTTTATGCAGAAATCATTGAAATTCAAATGTTTGAAACTTTCCATGTATTGGATAGCAGAATATTTGCTCTATGAGGGGAGAGTAACTTGACAGTTCCTCCATATTCAGAGGGTGAGGCAGAATACTTTGCATGTACGGTATTGTGTGAATGTTAGTATTGGGAAATTGCGCAAGTGTTATGGAAGCAGACTGTGCTAAGTGATGTAGTCACAAAAGCTGTGTTAAGAGTTATGTCACATTTTCCTTAATGATGGTTGTGAGAATTTTTTGTCATTGTTGTGTCTGCATGTTTCTTTGTTGTACAACTGTGTGCTTAAGCTTTCTGGTGAAAGAATAACCCAACAAAGTTTCGTTTATATGGTTACTGCCACTTTCAGTAGAACTTCTGTATGCTATGTGTATCACAATCTACTCTGTAAGCAAAACTAAGTGTAAAGTGAGCAGGCCTTGCTAGCATGGTTTTAGATTCCATGCCAAATCCTTTACAGTTGACAAGAGTTACTGTAAGTTTGTGGATTAACTGTTAAACAGAGTGAAACTAATGGTGCTTCAATATTGTGCATTGCTTTTCATTACTGACAGGTTGCATGGCATCACAAATTAGACATTTTCTAAATTAAAAGAAAGTTTGACGAGGTACATTTACAGTAGAAACAAATTCAAACCCAGAACTTTGTTTCAAGTAGGGCAGAATCGAATTGTTTAAAGGAAATATTTTTACATTAATTGTGCTGTTTTTACACCCGTCTACAACCTGCTCTACTGGAAAGATTTGTATGTTGTCTATGGAAATTTATTGTGAGCATTAAGGGAGGGAATATTAAATCTACAGTATAGGTCCACTCAAAGTTGGTTACTGCTTCAGCTTTTGTCACCCATACAGTGTGATATTACATTACAGTGTAATACAGTACATATGCCCAAATCGTGCACCACCAAACTTCACGCACCCCTAAATGAAGCCCCAAATACAGTGTCCTAAACAGAGGGACAAAGTTTTGACTGCATCATACCCTTGTAATAAGTTAAAAAAGTGAAACACTGTTGAATCATCCTTCCCAGATTAAACTTTGAGCTTCTGCATTTGCACAGGAGAGGTAGGGCTTCTAGGCCCAAATCACCCTATTCACAGTTGCTACGTAACATTACAGATTTCCAATTCATGTTTTCGATCATTCGTGGTCACCCAAGATTGTGACAAACTTATTCACAGATACAGTAATTTGCTGTAGTTTTATGTACATGATGTGTTTGAAAGGAAACTTTACATGCGAATGTTATCAATGAGGTGCTTGAAGTTTTCCCAGTTTACGTGGTATCAGTAACTCAAGCAAATGTTGTTTGAAATTATGGATTTCAAGGTACAGTCTCTACCAGATTAGGTCAAATTGTATTAGAAAGGAACTTAAAACTTGCTAAGTTCATAGGGATTTTTAATTTCCAGCAGCTAGAAATTTCAAGGTTTTTACAATACTTCATGGGGTTTTATCCATCCATGGTTTGTATTTTGCTGAAAGTGAAAAGGCACCAAGAAAATATCCAGTTCACCTGAACCTAGTGTGCATACAAGTTCGTCAGTATTCAGGAAGTGAGCATATCTGTGACAGCTTCATACTTGTGCAAGAGAAGCATTCTGCATTCTGTGTAGAATTAAAGTTTAGACAAATTTCCACTGTGATGCTGTCTCCTTTTGTCTCATCAAATCAACTACAGTAAGAATCACTTAGTATGTAACCTCATCTTGTTATTGAGTTGTCTTTGATTAATGATCTCCCTTACTCACTTCATAGAGTGCAGGCATCTTCATTTACCTACAGTATGTCAGTGTACACAGTGCACTGTTACACAGTACTTGTAACAGCAGTGCACATCATCACATTGCAAATGGCATTGTAGCAATTTGTCATCACCACCACACAGTTTGTTTAGGTTTTGCTTGCTTCATTATCTCAGAAACATTGAATGTAATTGAAGACCCAAATTCCATATCAGCATCTTTTCCATTCTAGTCTCCATAATGAATATTCATTTCATAGTCCTCCAATCATTCTTGTCCAGTCATGCATTCAATGTGTGACTTCATTGACCTTGTTGGCCTTTGTCCTGTGTGACCCTTTAAAGCTGTCTATATTATGTGTATGTGTGTACTTGTGTAGCCACAATCTGATCAGGAAGGTGAAAGAGAGACACAAGACACTAAGAGCATGCTGTACACTGCATAGTATGTCATGTGATATTTAATGTAATGCAGCTTATTGATGGCTGAGAAATTTTCTCCCAGGGGGAAATGCTTCACAGCAGTGGATTTATGGGCGAGTATGTATGGAAAGAGTGGTACTTAACAACACAAAACAGTATGAAATGTACAGTATAGAATAGCATGGTCATGGTCAGAGCACAATACTTGACAAATATGTGTAGTTTGGGGGTATGAAGTTAGAGAAAGTGTGTCCTTTCTCCATGTTGCATCCACTTTTATTAGTTGATAATTTTGTTTTTTTCTTGGGTATGTCCTGTGATTTATGTTGTCTATTTAAAAAGTATCACCCCTTTTAAGTCAGAACTGATTTAAGCAGAGCTCTGTAGAACCTGCTATGTACAATGAACTATCTCCTTAGTACATGATATTGCTATAGAATAACTTTAACTAGTTTAATGCTGATTTGGCATGTGTACATAGGTTTTTGAATTTCTTAACTTAGTTCACTGATTGCTCATTGTTGTAGCTCATTGTTTTACCATAGATCCATGTCTTTATTCACATCCACTCTGTCATTTTATAAGCTCAGTAATGTATTGTAGATTTTTTTTGTAATGGAACACCCCATAATGTGAAGCAAGTAAGGACAGTTCTACCTAGGAAGCACCAGTTCCAGTGATTCCATAGTTTACCCCTATACTACTGTAGGACAAATTGGTAACTGTGCCACTCAGTTGACGTGATCGCATGCAGTGATAATGCAATAAGTGTTGGTCTACACAAAGGACCAAAATGGTACTGTATCATCTATACGCACCTCCACGATGGTACAAGAGGTAAAGATTATGCTGTGATATGTGGCGTAATGTGTTTGTGTTGTTGAATATACAGAAATGCATCAGGAGGCATACAGTAAAGCACTCACTGTAAAGAGTTTACAGTGTATAAAATTTGTTGCAAGGAACCTCAAAACTTACATGAGTACTGTAAAGGGGATGGGTTTATCCCCACTAGTTCAGTGAGACTGATGTAATGGAAGATACAGGGGTACATGCACTGCTCTACTGTGCGCTGCTTAGGTGAACATTGTAAGATATTGTTGCTCAAGATAAAAAGGTGGTGATTGCATCCCATGTATAGTACAGTAGGTGTCAATATATAATAATTATAATACCTGGAGCAGAAACTCCATATGCATATAACATGAGACCTGCGGGACTTGATTTTCCCTATGTACTGTACCTGAGTAGGTAAGAGACTGTCCTACTGTGTACTTTCATGAAATTGCAATTGTAATTCATATAAATTATGACATGAGAAAATAAGCATTTCAAGTATACACTGAAACTTTGATGTCCTAACTATGTAAAATTTGCAGACTTTGCTTGTGTAAGTGCCTCCCTCTCTCTCTGTCTGTCTGAAACTCTAAAACAAAATGTTGTTTCTGTAATTTGTCTTCTGTCTACTTTTTGTTTCTTATTTCTGTTGCCATTACAGTACCACTCAAGTGAAATACTTAAGACAGTGAAAAGCTACCTAAGAATTAATTATTGAAAGAAATAATTGTCTGCTGTCAAGTATCTTTGTTACAGTGACAGGATCAAGTTAAGAAAAAAGACTCTTTCGGTATTTTTTGTACAGCATGTCTGCATGTTGTTTGGGAATTGTGTGCAATGAAAGGTAAACAAGGGTCATATGGTTCATGGAAAGACAAAGGAGCTGTGGGATTGACATAAACATTTCCCCAAGTCACAGACTTTTACGATAACATCTTTTCACCAGGGATGTAAGTTTTCCGTATTAATACAGAATTCCGTATATTTTAAAAATTGGCTAATACCTCAGTATTTCCCCTCTTATCCAACATTTTAACAAAATTTTATGTTACTGTACATATATCAGTCTCAATGAACCAAAAATACCATAAAAATGGAATTCTCTGGGGCATGAGCGTATTCCAAATAATTAATTTACAGAGCACCATTTTGCACCCCAGTGCTCTCCTGACACCGTCTCCCCTTATACCCCACTCCAAGGACGGTGTTCACCTGTACAACCTATTTTCAGTATTTTTTTTTACCCTGCACTTACATCCCTGTTTCACTTTTGCTGTCATTGAAAAGCTGTGAAACAGTGGTTGGTTGAAGGCATGAAAACCCAAGTGTAGTTTTGTTTGTGACATTTAAGAAAACCGTATATATCACAATAACTTGCATAATTAATGCCATATTATTACATAAATTTGAGTAACCACTAACTCTATTTCTTCTCTGCAGGCCAATCTCCTGGACCACATCAAAGTTATGGATGAGATAACTGAAGAATCTGGTGGCACAACGTCTCTGAAACGACAAATTAACCATGAAGAAGACAAAGGTGCAAATGGTGATGATGCTGCAGATTCCCCTCCAAAGAGGTAAATTTATTACCTATGACTACAGTGATTCACACTGAACATTTGACTTAAATAATGCAGTAATTACAGGGTACTTGACTGGCATAGGAAAAAGTGACAATGAATGTCAGTCTTGGGCACTAGTAAGATTCCTCGTATCATGAAGCTTCTTGAGATGCTAATACTTGCTCATCCTTTTGGCTAGTTGGTAATTTTGTGTATTGAATTAAAAAGTATTGATACCTTGAAAAGTTCACCCACGTAAAGTTGCATTAATTTAGTAGAGATGTTCAAGTGTGGATTCATAATTCTTGCCAAATGCTGTTTTGGTGTCATCATTTTACTTTAAACTGAATAAAAGCAGTAAATGAATGTTTTATCTGTAATTTCCTCTATGAAACATGCTTGCTGTTTTGCCCACAGACCGAAGCTTTCAGACGATTCCCAGGTAACGAACCATAAGACTTTCTCTGAGGCAGACCCTGCCGGTTTGAATGGTGCAATTGCCAAATTGAGTGACTCTGTTAATGATGTAGAAAGAAACTCTATTATACGCTCTCAGGAAACAGTAAAGCCAAACTCATCACCTATTACAGAGAGAACATTACCATCAAATGGAGAAGGTCTCAAAATTACCACAACGGATTCTGCAGGGGATGTGCAAACCAGCAGAGAGGATAGAGATCCTCAGACGGAAGAAGATCATGTGAATGAAAGTAACAAAAACACTAGAACTTTGAGAAAAGAAAATACTTCGGAAAAAGAAGGTACTGACAAAGAAGTAAGCAATGTGGTCAGTGTCAAAGAAGATGCACATAGTGAAAAGGGTGATGGGGATGGGAAGGGTGAGGAGGAAGAAGAGGTTCCCATGGAAACGAGCACAGCAAACTGTAATCAAACTAGTGAAGATAGTAATATAAGTAAAGGACAGGAAAAGGAACCTGTATCCTTACCAAGTACAAAACTAAAAAGTGACCACAGAAGTCAAGAGAAAGAAATTTTAAGTAGTGCAAAACAAGAGAAAATTGGACTGGAGAGTAAAGAGAAACATCCATCTTCCTCTTTAGAAGAGCAAGATAAGAGACAAACTGATTTGTTGATTAAGAAACCAGAGAAGGAACCACATAGAAGCAGAAAGGATGTGTCAGGTAGGGGAATCTTAAACTCCACCATTGATCCAGTGAAAGGGGATGAGCTAGCTGAAGAGGAAACAATGGAAGATGAGGATGTTGAAATGGGAGAAATGATCGGAGGAAATGGGCAACGGATGACAAGAAGCAGAACCAGAAAGGCCAAGTGAGTAACATTTTTGGAAGAGCCCACCAGACTTGGGGTAATCACAGTCGATTACCGTGTGAAAATTAAAAAGTTATTTTAATCATGGTCGATAACATTGGCAGAGTAATCGTAGTCAAGGTTTAAATACGATTACGTTGCAGTAAAAGAAATACAAAAGAACCAAAAGTTATTAAACAATTTCTTTCAGTGCTTATTACTTATTCTGGAATGACTATACAGCAGTCTTGTTGATCCTGCTTTCTTAAATCTTCAGCAGGGCAACCTGAGTGAGAAATTCATGGGATTCAACAATATCCACTTGAGTACACTTGGTTCTTTTGTTGTTACAAACAGGAATTTGTTTTTATTACTTGCGCATTATGTTCACTCAACCACCCTCAACCTGAGGGTATTCTTGTTACACAACCGGTTGACTTTACAAACATTCAACACATACTAACACAATAGCAACCTGATCAAAGGCAACATCTTAATTAAGATAAACTTAGTCAATACCTTGACTGATAAAGACTCATAGGAGCATGAGCCTAGAGATAAGAATCCCAGCTGTAGTTACTTTTATGAGTGGTGCCTTGTTGGTATGTTGATATATTGTTTGTAATGTTACACTTGTAAGTTATAAAACTTAACAGTGTTCTCCACAGAGTTTTAAGGAGAAGTGTCACACAGTGAGTGTGAGATTGCCAAGTGATTGCTGGGGAGTGATTGAAACCTCACCACCAGAAAACTTTATTGCTTTTCAAAATTGTTCCACTTGGAGGGAATTATTTGCTTTTTTAAAAATGGCAGCAACCTATTGTCAACTTCTTTTCAGGTTAGCCAGGTGTTTGTAGCCAGGACAGTATTTTTAGGGGTTGTGTGCTGTTTCAGGAGAGCATTAATTGTCACTTGGTTGACAAGCTGCCTTCAATAATCTGCCCTACCGCCAAAGAACACTGCTTTAAATTTATGTGCCAAATTGTAGAGGTGTATCACAACTTGAGAAAAACAGACAACCTCCAGAGTTTTCTGTACTGTCTATGTCTTCTCTTTGTTCATTTTATTTCATTGTCTAGAGATGTATACACTTACAGATATGCAGAAGAAGATAGCAAACATGTAACCATTATTGCAATCTTGGTTACATTGCAATGTAATTTAATTGTACAAAAAAAACCCGTGTATCCGAAACCCCGTTTATCCGAACT
>VJOZ01027663.1:0-25949 GCA_009801055.1 Stichopus horrens
ATGTTTGGCTTAAATTACTTTTGGTGTTTATTCAGCACATGATTTACTAGAACCTTTTGTCACATTCAATAAACAAATTGTCTTTATATATTAGCCATTGAAGCCTTTTGTTAATTGGAAGATTGAGTGAATCTTTTTTTTTTGTTTAATCATTAATCTAGAAACTTTATTTTCTTTAGCTGCACCTTTGGATAAGAAACAAAAAACCTGTTTGTACCTGACAAACAGCACAGGATGAGTTGTTTCAATAACAGAGTGTCAGGATATAAATATACTGTCAATATGGTATTTAACAAGTGTGATTTGATCATGATTGCAAGTACCACATTTCATGTGTCCTGGTTTACAAAGCTCACTTCTCCCTCCCCCTCAGTCCTGGTTATTGAAATAATTTTATGGGGGAGTTCATTTCATTTCCTTTTATGGTGATTTGAATATAATGACAAATAAAAAAGTTCCTATTTTTATTCACACAACATCATAAAATGATCCACAAAAAAATTTGCTCAAAGAAAGATCACAGAGAGAAATAACCGAGAATGATAACCCAGATGATTCCTTAAAATCCGCTTATCGAAATGAAACTTTCATTAAATGAGAATGGAGTGACAAGGAATAGAGGGCGCTCTGAATGATAACTAGCAACAACAGGACCAAAGTCACCAGCTTTGGGTGCAACCCTTGAATTCTCACTGCACCTTCTCTGAAAAACTGGAAATGATCGATCGGTACTTTCTGAACGTATGTAATTTCGAGCTTTAAAGATAAGTCTTGTTCACAAGTGATTGTGTGCTTTTTATATTGTTTTTTTGCAATAATTTTTTTATTTTCTTTTTTCTAGCAGCGGAAATCTACACGAGCACTTCGTGATATGTTCTCCCTTTAACAGAGGGGGTGTGACTTACGCTTCCATCTGCGACGGTGCTTCTCGTTTCTGGTGAGGCACTCCTCCGTCTGCCTCTCCAACCGAAGAATCTCTTGATGGATGAGATGGTGTCTCCCGGTACTTGGTTGTCGACATCCTCCTTCTCGTTGTCCGGACCATTCTCTTGTTCGTCTGTCACAGCCCTCTTGCCGGTCCCGTTTCGACTTTTACCTTTGGGGCCGTCAGTGACGGAGTTCTCGTACATGTCGCCCTCGTTGCCATGGCCCTGTACGTGGTTCTTGACAGGTTCGTCATACGAACGAGACATCACCACCGTGGGGATGTTGTCATCGACGTGGTCGTATTCATCCCCTTCGTCGTCGTCGTCATACACTGCTTCTTCCGCATCCTCCACGTAATCGCTGTTGTCGTCTTCCTCGTTGTCCTCTCCTCCCTGATAATCACCCAGTCGACCTTTAGCTTCCTCAAGCATGAGCATTTCCTGCTCCCTGGCTTTGATCTTTGTGATGTATGCCTGACGGAGTTGATAGCGTTGCTAGATTTGGAGGGAAGAAGAGTCGGTGTGAAAACTTTTGTGAAAAATGAGCAGGAAATGCATCTTAGAAAGGTTTGTTGGATTGTTGGCATTTAGAAGCAATGGCATGCTCAAACAGACTTTCTTCTCTCTGACACAAAGGCTATCTAATGCTTGTCAACATTTGACATACGTGTAGAGTCAGTGTTAAATTGGCAACAACTGAAACTGGAATATATCTGACAGGTGGAAACAACCAAGTAAAAGAAAAAAACAAAAAAACAATCATTTCAGAGCGGATCAAAGCAACTTTTCATCTTCTGATAGTCCTGAATAAAACCTCTACATTTAACATTCATTTTACAGTAAACCTTACATGGACGATGTTACACAACCATTACGTACTCTTTCCCATTTCGAAAGTATATCAAATATATGAGTGTGCATGTGTTTGCATGTGTGTGCGACTGTACGACGAGAGTCTGCACAACCGTAAATCCGATCGATGAACCTCTGTAGGGAACTTAGACAAAAGAAATATGACTAGCACACTAAGAGGAATCACCATATGATGAAAGCTTAATCAATGTTTACTTAAATTATTTATACTGGTTATGCCTAAACACTGATAACTTCATTCATTGACCAAACGATAGTGATTGAGATTTAGTTTGCTGTATCTCTGTTGCTATAATATCATTGACTGCTTCCCTAAAATAAACGGTGTCAGCAGTATAACTTAATACGTTAAATCTGTACAGCAAAAACATGATTACAAAGACCGACTGATCCCCCAGGCCGGTTAAAACTTGGACTAAGAATCTCTGATTTCATAACTTCAAAGTCCACTAAATAATTGCCTTGGCTAAGTATTGTCCTGTTCCAGAACTACCCAGACCAGCCTTCATCCAATTAATATTGGGTGTCGATAGTGATCAGACACATTTTACTGATATTATATATTTTACTGATTTTTTTTTCACATTTTAATGATATTATAGACATCAATTATTTATTATGTGATAAATTAAGGTGGAGTTGCTGCTTACTTCATGATATTATTTTTGGTACACAGGTTACAAAATGATCAAGTAATGTGCACGAGGAAAAAGACGAAATGGCCCTAGGTGCTTAAAATGTGTTAAATAATCATTGTTACTGATGAAAAATGAATGGAATGTTACTTACCAAAGAACATTGCTTTTATCCCATCACCAAGAGCGTGCGAAATTTAATGAATGCCCGAATTACCGCCACCAGCTAAATAACGACAGAGGGCCTGAGCGCGCCGCTAGACCCCCTGATGCAACCGTGATGCCAGCAATGCACCCGCCACCGTATGTAAGCAAAGCAATGTATTAATAAAATGCCAAATGAAACTTATGTCCAAAATAAAAAAAAAAGGTTAGATTAGTTAAATAAAGTGAGGGAACAGCTTCACTGAGGTAATGTGAATATTCTGATTTCGTTCAATCTCAAGTCGATCAGTTTTCAAAAGTGTAGGTGATAAATATCTTCCTGAGTTCTCACATTTTCAGTTTTCCCCTTCTGTACATGAATCTCAATTTCTTCCAAGCCTTCCATTGTTGTTTTTATATACTGCTGTGGCTTGAGACAACATCATTTTCAGATCATTCACATAAGACAGGGTAAAGTTCAAGTTAGTGGTATGTATGACCCAGAGCGAAGTCTTGCTAACTTTTGTGTGAAACATGAGATGGTTGAACCCTGAGGAGATGAGGTCATGAAGTGATGGCAACCCATGACACTAGGAGCATCAGTTGGGTTCCCCATGAAACATCCCAAAGACAGGACCCACAAGAAGACTTGAAAATACTCTTCCTTCCTCAATTCAAAGCTATCATCTCCTCCTCTTTAAACAGTTGGGAATGAATGGAAGGGTAAGTATCATCTTTTTCTGAAAATGACAGGACTTCCTAAATATACCCTACCTTGGAAATATCAACTTCAAAGATGGGGATATTTTAAAGACGAATGACTCGGGTAGATAGATGTAATGGTCGAAGCTGAACGTGACCAATATTACACGTCGGGGAACGGTGTGTAATCCGAATTACTAGAGAGGTACCCTTAGAGGAAAGGGGGGCAGGGCAGAGGGGTAGGAGAGAGGGTGGGGGAGAGGATAAAGAAGAGAAAGAGGGGGCCAGAAGGAGGCAGTAGATGGAGCATTACAGTAAGATAAAATGAGTGAGTGAGTAGCATAAATCTCTCCTTGGGAAAGTCAAGTCAGGATGTCACAAAGTATGCAGTCGTAGTGTGTCAGTTTCTATGTCAACATTGCTGGGCTGAGAGAAAAATTGATCCAATCATTGATCCAACATTGATCCAATCATTGATCCAATCATTTCCAAATGTTGATTGGGAGGTGATCAGAGGATGATTTGAGGATTTGTTTTAAAGCTTGGCAAAATGATTTTACATCACACTTTGAAAAAAAAAAAACACCAAAAGACCGACATTTTCTCCGATCAAAAACGTCTCCCTCTGTAATGACAATCACACGTCGGCAACAAAATTGCTGTCACGGGGACCGTTCTCCCTACGATCTTCAACAAAGACCTTGTCAACTCTTGCTTTAAGTCTCCCATTGGCTATCAAAAAAAAAACAAAAGCTATCAACTTTTCACACAATTGTTTGGTAGCATCCTTGACGTTGCGATACATTACTTGCCGACGACGTAAATCAAAAGTTTGTCAGAATCAAAACACAAGGGGTTGGTGGTTTTCAGTTCTTGGTAGACTCCTTAAAAGATACGGCAAAATGTTTTTACAGACAAATTCTTCATTTTCATGGAGAATCATTTCCACATTTCTTGATTTTTTTCTCTTTCTGTCGTTAGCATTTTCCAACGACGAATACTGCATTTACACAAGAGATTTGTATTTACACAAGAGATTTGTATTTACACAAGAGATTTGTTTTGTATTTACACAAGAGATTTGTTGAAGTCACAGAGGAGATGGGGTGATTTTCACAATCGAATTGATAAAGGTATTAACAAGCGTACTCTTATGAACGACTCTGTGAACATGGCACTGTATTTTGGGTCTTGGATGTCCAGGCTATCCCCGTGCTTCCTGTACAATGACTTGAACAGGATCAACTCCTGTGGGAAAGACAACGCAGTTGAAGAAAACGATGTGCAACATGCAGGGCAACTGAAAAAAAAACCACAACCGGTGCAAAAAAAAAAAAAAAATGTAGCAGGTGCTTTACAAAAAAAAAAATGCATGCTGGCCCAAAACGTAATGGCATATGACTACAGATGACTGCAAACAAGAAAGGCAAAACGTAAAATGCGCCACGTCAAGATCAAATACCAAGAGCAGGGATAGTGTAAAAATTTTTGGTTATATGGGCCATTTAAATTTTGATTGTAGGGTACAATAGAATGGTTACACATGACGAGGGAAATGGATTTGTTAAACAAAATTATTTGAGGGTCTGCCTTAAGTCTACAAAATTAAAATGTTTAATAAGAGACTCTTGTGTCTCTGGCCTGTATTTGGCTATCTATGTCAAATTCTATAAAGCTCTACTAAATTTTCCTCATGTTGACGACATCTGTAACCTCAAATAATTGTCAAAAGTGATTTTGATGAACGTATGACGGTCGAAGAAGGACAAATCTGTGAGAATTAGGACAAGGTATAGAATCTTTTCATGTTGTGCTATTCTAACATCATCACCTAAAGTCCAATTTAATGAAACAGATGTTTATGCACACTTTGAAGGGCTTCTACCGAAACCCTCCATGTCAAATGTTGACGGCTGTCAACTTAAAACTGTGGCCAGGGCCAACATAAACATGAGCAAGCTACCATAAAACAAAGTCAGATTGAGGACTTTTATTTCAATGGGATGAAGAACGATATCACATATTTTGTTTGCGGCTGTTTTTTTTTTTGCGTATGTATTTCTGTCACATCGGTTAGAGGAAGACAATCAAATATTTTGCAGCAGAGGCACCACAGCACATCAACACACTGCAAACTTATTCCAGTTTTGTTGGATGTAACCAAAATGTGTCACTTCAAAACCCCGCCCCAAAAAAAAAAGAGAAAGAGAAAGATCCATTCGAAGGAGTTAGTTTTGTTAAAGTGACATCATGCTTAATGGAATTTTTCTTCACGAAAAACAGAAGAAGTAAGTAGCATTTTTCCTTCACGATTTCCAAAACGTGGAGGAAAATGGGCAGTTGGAGGAAAGAATCAGAGAATTTCTTTATCATAGAGAGCGAGAGGAGAGATTACTTCAACGTTCCATCACAAAGCAACGTTATAGAACTCAACTTGCATGTTGTGTTCTGTTTACTTGTTTTTCACAGCATCACAAAGAACTGAATTCCAGGGCACAGTGTCACTGCAGCGATATCAAACAAATGCTACATTTATGTTGTCATGATGAGACCGTTACGAGCGATAGAAGCAAAAGAGAGAAACAAGTGAAAAGCAGTCGTGAAGGAAGAGTCGCATGATTCCTAATGATTGATTTCATGATGAAGAAGCTGGAATCGGGGAACTTTTATGAGGACATTACTTTCCTGGCAAACAAAACTCTTTTGATTTCAATCCTTTCAAAGTGGGACAAAGTGTAGTCAGATTGGAAAAGGAACTGAGATTCTTTGCCTTGTCATAAAGATCAGATCGAGTCCACTATGAGGTGTTTGGTAGCATTATGTACAAAGACTGGGATGGGCTAAGGACAAGATGCAGTGTGTTCATTTTTATCGACATAAATGAATGACCAGTGAATTCAAATGTTTCAGAGAGAGTATTCTGTCATTTTGATTTCCATTTTCTTATGTGCAGGTGATACAAGAAAGACAATGATGGCCCATTCTCAAAGTCATGAATGAAAAGGTTTGGTATTGGTGAATTGTTCTTCAATCAATCACCTTCAAGCAAGGTTAACTGCAGTAGGAAGTCAATTGAGAAAAGATTTGCGATTCAGGGACGAAAAGCAAAACGACCGATCCAGCGAAAAAAAACTTTTAGATTTGTTGGCTCGGGGAAATTAGGCGGTTGAAAGAAATGACAAATTCACTCCAAGTAAGTCTTGATCGAAGATGAGAAAAACCAGGAGAAGTGGTACAATTGTTAATGAGGAAAGAAAGATGAGTATGATAAAATGGAGACAGATGGAAATCTACCTACAAGTCAAGAAGTTCCACAGCATATACGGGTCAAAATTTTACGATTAAAAACATGGCAGACCACTCAGGTTATTATTGTAGTGCTGTGAGATGTTGGACTTCCATTTGCTATGCTTCCCAGTTTAAGAAAATTGACACCAATGGTTTTTAGGAAGAGTGTATTGAACACCACCAGATGTTGTGCTTTCAGTTTTTTTTTTTTTTTTCAAATCATTTGTAGACTTTCTGAGATAGAGAAACAATGAACCCTCATCAGCAATGTCTCCAAGCATTGGAAGGAAGGACGGACATGTTCCCATGCCTTGTGGTCCCCCACACTTTTCCCTCCCATTGTTTGCTAGTTAATAATTCTAGATAATTAGATGATATTAGTACATCAGTAATCAACCCAAACACTTTATGCAAAGCATAACGGGACCCTGAAGCATTAAAATCAGAAATCACCACAGACTGCTTTCAAGTTTTCTTCACCTTTACCCCTTCCTTGCTAAGAAGATATACACATTCATGTTAAACATACCATCATCATTAAAAGGTTGGTATTCCCCTAACTTCCTCCTCTCCCCCCGACCCTTCCTTAAAATATCTCTGCCCTTTCATGGGTGGCTCCCCCATTTTGAAAACTGTGACATTTAGAAAGTTGTTGCAATCACTAGTCATTGATACCAATGTCAGGGAGTTATTTTCAGTCAGTGGTATGTGATAGACTTTGTCTCTGACATTACTGGAAGCACAGCAAAAGAGGATGACAACAAAACACAGGAAGGTTTTTAAGAGTGTTACAGTATATAGTAAGATTATGATAAGGAAGCACAAAAACATTGTTTTGGGAGGATTTACAATGACTTCACGCATCTGTGGTTGGGTACGGTCCAAAGGGTAAGCCGGACAAAGGGAATAAAAAAAAAAGAGAGTATGGCAAAAAGTCACGAGAGGGCACTCATCAAAAATGTTAAGTGAGATGGGGGCGACACATGGAAACAACGTGACAAAAGACATGGGAGTTGAGAAAAAATTGAATGCAATTGATGAGGAAAACAGAACTGGTGTCAAAACTATCGAGAGAAGCAAGAATGAATACCCCTGGACTAATGACGTTTCCCCCACGAGCAAAAAGCATATCAAAAAGAACCAAAACTTGAAAATGAAAGAAAATTAATCTGCTCCAGGGACAGAACTAAAAGAAAATAAAATACACAAATATCACCATTTGTGAGGTGGAATAAAGTAAGCCACTACAGATGTGACGATAAACAGGTGGTTGTGGTACACACTGAATATGAATGTGCAGAAGTGGTGTGAACATCTGATTTCATGCAGAGTTACATAACCCATGGTGAGAACGGAGTTAAAGCCATGCTTTTCGTGTGATATCCCAACCCATCACCGAAAAAAAAAAATGAGTCTAAATTATGCTAACTTGGAGATGAAAGTTCAAAATGAAAAAAAAAGAAGGAGAAATGCATCGATATCAACTGGTGTAAATTGTCACTGAAGAAATTAAAGGAAGAGGAACATTCAAACATCAACTTACAGTTCGAGCATGACCATCGCGTTGAACTTTGGCTTTATATTCTCTCCAAGTCTCGTAGATCAAGAGTGCTGCGTAGACCTTTCCGACCGTTAATTTTTCACCGACGAGCTCTGCAAAAGAAAGATTCCCATACTTTGTCAAAATGGGACCCAGCAAGGGTCGGACGCTATGAGCATAACTTCCAGGTGCAGAGGGCGTGACACAGGAGTGACACAGGGGTCTGACTGCGCATGAGCCACCAGAATTTTGCAAATTGAAAAAGTGTACGGCCCTTTTGTAGGGATGTAACTGAACTATTTTACTACTTTACACTCATGAAATTAGGGGGATGAAATGTTAAGCCCTAGGGAGCTGACTCAATAACTTTTAAAGGGCCATTTCACAAGGCCATTAAACAAGCAACTTACGGATAAATGAGACTTCTATTCTTATCCCTTTTCCAAGGCCATCCCACTCACTTTTCCAAGGCCATTTCACAAGGCGATTAAGCAAGCAACTTATGAATAAAAAAAATTCTATTCTTATCCCTCTTCTCAACAACAATCCTGATTTGGATAAGTATGGTCCCCCTAAATATAGATGGTATTCTAATGTTGCTTACAGTCATCAGCAAGAGAGAGCTCCACCAGGGAAGAGAGAGCTATCAGCAAGAAGTTTTATATTTTTTTTTCAAAAGTTACAGCTCTTTGGAGAAAAGAACATCAAAAATATTGAAACACCAAATAAGGCTGCTTACATACCTTTGAGGACATTTTTTCACAACCCTCAAACCTCTTTTTTTTTTCTCCATTAACTTGTACAAAGTTGCATAACTCTTTTACCATGTAAGCTCAACATGAAAACATTTGACTTGACAAGCTGTGCGTATTTTTCAGCTTAAGTTACTGTTATATTACATAACTACAAAGAGTTGGAGTCAATTCCAAATACTTCAGGTCTGATGGAAGGATCATGGATTTGAAGCAATTTGCAGTGACAGTTTCCTGTTTTTTTTTTTCCTCAGAGTTATGTTTTCCCATCCCAACCTCTCTCTCTCAGTCATCCCCCCAAGTGGGGACCATCCAGGGGGATGGGAGATGTAATGTCCTGCAAATTGCTTCATAAAGCCTACCGCTATCTGGTGGCACCAGCAGATCCAGCTTATGTTCTGATAACGTCGGCCAGAACGTGACCATCGATTGCCTCAGTTCTGCATCGTGGCGATCTCTGTCCGCAACTAAAAGAAGATTAGAGAAAGGAAAAGTGCAGATTGAAAAAAAAAACAGGATTTTATTGAATACTTAATAACTCAACTCATCTATTGATTATCTAATAACTCAACTCATCTATAATAGCCATTAAATTACTAAGGACTCGACTCATCCACAGTAGTCGGTGAATTATTTAGAACTTGATTCATCTGTAGTGGTCACCGACTTATTTAGACCTCAACTCATCTATTCCTTGGTCTATCCTCTGCACATACCGCAATCTCCGCCGAGATAGGCTCGACCTGACCGACTACACTCGAAACTGGTGTTTTATATGTGAATCAATGCATGGGTACCTACCATTGCCAATTTTGATGTCTAGGGCTGTTCTTATTAAAGCCATTAAAGTGGTGGTGAAGTCTACCGTTTTGTCCTCTGCAACTGGCATATTCATCCTGATAAGTCTCTGAAATTATAAAAAACAAGGGAGAAAAAAAAACATAATTGCCATCTAAATAAGAAAGAATATTTACTTCAATTAATGCACAAAAATGCAGAGTAATTTTAAGTATGTGTTACATTGATTTTAAAGTACATGTTACATAACTTTTAGATTTATTCACACAACATTTGCAAGTAATGCTTCTACATTTTAAAACCACAGCGATAAGCAAGAGATTTTGGATGTTGTAAAACAGGTTTATTCACGTATTCACAATTTCTGATCCCTAACCTCTAAAAAGCCGCAAAACCTATTTGGAAATATTTAATGGCTTTTTGCTCGGCAATAACTTTTAGACCTGTCCAACTTTTTCTCTCTCAAGACACTGCCTTTGGAATCCCTCCTCGTCTATCAGACCTCCATGGTCAAGCCAAGCAGACCACAAGACATGCAGCACACATTGCATACATTGAAAAATTGATTGATTGATTGACTATTTCATGTTCTTGTAACATTGTTCAATCTTCATTTGCAACTTGACAACATGCATTCCAGTTTGATAACAATTAATCGAGATCATGTGAATTAAGTAACAAAGGAAAACATTTTGCATTTATAAACAAGGAAACAATACCTTGTAGGCTATCCTGTAGGGACAATTTCTTCCGAAGCCCACGGGTGGTTCCATTTCCTTCAGCATTTCATACATGTCTTTGTAATTCATTCTTCCACTGTTGACCAAACAATGACTAGATCATATGCTATAAATACTTTATCAATCAAAACCATTTACAAGACAATGGAGATGAAGGTTCTGGGAGTAAGATGGGAGGGAGAATGAAATGAGTTACAGGTAAAGGTGCTGCTAAAAGGGGGTGGGCACATGGTGTGAGGCAAGTTGGGGACCTAACCATGGGGACCTAACTCTGGAAAGTGACGTGGGATGTCAATCAGACCAGGATAATTAAAAATTTAGCCTACATCAAACTGCAATTGGATGTTCTATCAAACCAAACATGAATCCTACCCAATTCAACTTTGGTCCTAGCCCTCACAATCAGACCCGTATCCAGACTTGGCAACACCCAAAAAGGAGGTCCTCATGAGAAAACTTGGAGATTGCATTCCAAACCCAGGAGATTTTGAAAATGCTGATACTTTATTATGGAAAGTGTTTTCTCTAATAGCTATGAAAATTAAGCCTTTTTTGCTATACAATTCATTTTTCTGACCACAATACCCCTGCAAATCATCAAAACTCTAAAGCAGTGACAGAAAGCATTAACCTTGGTCTGAATGTAGAAACTAGAAACGTTTCATTCAAGTGATTATTCCATCGGAATGTCTGGTGTTGTATTTTAAAAGTGCTAACCCAGGTTATTCACTTATCAGAAATGAAACATTGCTTCCTTCTATATCTCTGCAAAATTCTCATCTAAATGTAAGACACAGTGCAACAGCAACTTTTTGCACAACCGCTGTCGAGACGGCGACTTACGTTCCGGCGGGGTCAAAGTTACCCCAAACTCTGACGTATTCATCGAGGTGATGGGCTCCCAGGATGGAGGCATCTCTTGTTAAGTAGTCAAAGTTGTCCATAATGACAGCAACGAAGAGATTTAACATCTACGGGAAAGAGCACAGGAAAGTATGAAGATAAAGTTAAAGCAGAATGTGTTGTTTGATAAAACAAAAACAAAAAAAAAATAAATAAACCTTCCTCCTTATATCATGCATCTGTCTCTTTTCATTCGATACCAACCAGGAAAACAGCATGTGCAAAATTTCTTTTCAGTATAACTTTCAATAATTACTGTAGAGTATTATTTACGGTAGGAGGAAGGTTGATTTACCCTTTTGTTAGCTGAGAAGTTAACAGCATCGTTGTATGTACTGGACTTCCATGCGAAGAACCATGACGAAACTCTTATGCGAGAGCATTTTCTTTTGGATGTCTGGCAAACTTCCAGACAAATAGACCAAGGTACAGTAGTTTTTGTAGCTAGTTACTATGATAATGAGAAGTATAGTTCTTTGGCGCATGGAAATAGTGCTTTAGTTTTCATGTTTTTGCCAACAGAATACGTCATTTCAATTATGAAAAAGCATCAGTCTTGTTAAGTTTTATTCCCTGATTCCCACTGGCTGTGGACATATGAATTAAAAAATATAAAATAATGAAAATATAAAAAAAATCAAAATGCCCATTTAATGCGTCTACAGATATAGTCACGTCCCCCCTGCAACATCTCATCCACTGCTGAATTAGCATTCATGCATGATAGAGATATTTGAGATGCTGTGTTGCATCATGGAGCAACAGCCCCACAATTACAGAAAGTTTTCAAAAGCATTTTGAACGAGAGGTAGTTTGGCAACCACATCATATACGTCACGAAGTGAATATGCAGGCCAAAACAAGGGGAAGTTTCGCTTTGAAAGAGGCATCATGACCCATCATTTTTTTAATGAACTACAATCTACTGCACCAGGGATTTATCCCTAAACAAAAATACCCCCTGGAATAGCAACTACCCAAACCCCTACAAAATCTCCATTGAAAAAAAAACAAGAAAAAAAAAGTTGACAATTTTAAAAAGAGCAAGATATCTGCATAGCACCATTTTGCCTCATCTAGCATCTCAAGAATATCTGGGTTTTAGGTTTGACCCTCCTCACAACAAACCTTCCCTTGGCAAATGTCTCCTGATCAGATATATCCTTCATTCACTTGGACTCCGTTGTCTCTCTTGAAAACCTGAGAACACTGAACTGTAAAATAAAGTTAAGTAAAACTGGTCTGACGGAGGAAGAATGATCTACTCACCAAGAAAGAACAAAGGAAGATGAAGCTCACAAAATAGAAATAAGAAAAGGATGATCCGCATATGTCCTTCGGTTCTTTGGCACATCTGCTATCCAGGCAAGCCAACATAATCTCCTGCCAACTTTCTCCTGTTGCACATCTTGAAAGTTAAAAGTTGAATTTTAAAAAAGGGAAAAAGGAAAGATAAGTCAGTTTCAAATCAGGTGTCAATTCTAGGAGGTTGTACCCACTCCTTGCATTCAAAAGGTGCTTATGCATTACAATGCACAATAATTTGAGGTGATAAACAGCTTTCAAATTGTTCATTCAAATTTCAGACTCTCAAGAAACCTTTTTAGCTCTACAAGAATTTTTTAGGTAAAATGTTGTAGCTCACCTTGTGCTGATGAGGAACAATTTACCAAGCAGTTCCTTAAGGATAAATATACATGCAAGCTACAAGGAACTCATGTCAATGGCTTAAATGATTTCAGACCTTCAAACAATTGCCTTTTGCACTGCAATCAAGTTCTAAAATAGTGCAAAGATTCTCTATTGAAAATTGCAGGTCACATCAGAATGCCAGGTGAAAAGTACGAACTAATGTTTAATGTCTTGCCATTAGAAATATCACAACATTTTTAGGAAAGACACTGAGAAAAATGCAAGAATGAAAGCAGTTAATCGCAAAACAGCAGTTTAGTTATCATTAGTAATGTGTGGGTAACACATCTGCATCACACACTCTCTCTCTCATCCAAACACACACACACACACAAATACAGTCCTTCAAACACGCAGACAAAGAAAAATATCGGTGCATGAAAAATGCAATCAGGAAAAATAGAAGAACTTTCAACAAAGTGACATGAAAACTTTAAACAAAACTCCAACACAAACAGTCATTTAGTATAATTTTGAAGGCAGTTGATACGATCAACGACAGGTAGTTCTATCGGAGCTGCTGAAGGCTACCAGAATGTCGAGAACATTCCGTAACGAGTGTGGGAGTGTGTGAGTCTACGTGGGGGTTTTATTTTGTTAGTATGACACCACTTCCATTCGCTTGGGGCCGTACGATTGCGGTAATTATTCTAGGTGCAACCGATGGCAAACGATCGACGAAGACTGATGACAAAAATGATTCAGGGAAATTTCAGACATTTGAAGGTTCATGTCTGCTGCAGAAATTAGGTCTCTTTCAGAAAACTGTACCTCAAACTGCCAACAGAGGGCAAAGTTTAAATTTGATAGTTTGCTTGAAAGCAGTGTCTACACTAATGGTTCTCCCTTCCCTGTTCCCTCCTCAAATAATATATCAAATACTGCTGTACACTTTCACAAGTCTCCACCACAGCACAGTGCTTGCAGGGAAAGAGGAATCTAAAGAGGAATGGTAAGTTATTGTTACCGCCTCAAATTGCCTTTTGCTCAATTACAGGGACATATTCCGCAAACATCAAGTGGTCTAACAGTATTGACAGGTCTTCGACGGACGAAAGTACGTGAAAGACTACGACTGCTAGGAGCAAAAGCATTTCTGCTGGCTTCTCTCAACAACAAAGACCTTCACACAAAAGTTCAGATCATTCCAGGTATTATTATATGCACTATATTCAATTTTGTGAATGGTTATTTAAGGGAATGAGCACTTCATTTTGGTTTTTAAGGGTTTCAGCAATTTCACTCTTTCATTCTTAAGATCAGCAAATTTAGATTGTACCAAGTTTTGTTTCATCCACTTGGTCTGTTTGTGACCTGGTAGGTGTATCAAATTGTATTTAACTTTGACACATATACATTAGTGTGTTAGTAAACGAGTAGCTGGTATGCAAACAGTGGGGTCACGTCCAGCTAGGATTACCTGAATAGCAGCAAGACTGCTGTAAAGAACAGTGCAAAATTGTTGTATGTGTTAATTTGAGTGTCGTCGTCTATCACGATCCCTCCAAAGACCTGCTCGGGCATGCAGTACCAAAACAAAAAGGGGGGAAGAAAAGAATGGGCGAGAAAAATAAAGAAAAACGATCAAATGAAAGGAAAAAAATGACTACCACCGTGAAAAGAATGCTTTGGTAGGATATCGAGGAGAATATGAAAGTAGAGACAAAAAAAAGAAGAAAAAAATAAGAGAAAGAAGAACGAAGGAAGGAATAAAATCACTGGCAGAGCGGCAGGAAACAAATTGTGTTACCATGGCTACTTTGATGAGCAGAGAAGATATTAACAGGTGAGCATCAAACACCACTTTGTTAGCTTAGGTATTTGAGGCTAATGAGTCAGAATGAGATTTTTTTTATGGCATATGGCTAAAAATCATTCATTCATTCATTCACTCATTCATTCCTTCATTTATTCATTCATTTATTCCTTCATTTATTCATTCATTCCTTCATTCAATCACTCATTCCTTCATTTATTCTTTCATTCATTCAATCATTCATTTATTCCTTCGTTCATTCTTTCATTTATTCCTTCGTTCATTCTTTCATTTAATCCTTCATTTATTCCTTCGTTCATTCTTTCATTTATTCCTTCATTCATTCTTTCATTTATTCCTTCATTTATTCCTTTGTTGATTCTTTCATTTATTCCTTCATTTATTCCTTCATTCATTCTTTCATTTATTCTTTCATTTATTCCTTCAATCGCTCATTCATTCCTTCAATCATTCCTTCATTCATTGATTCTCTGGTTGAATTTTTTTGCATCACCCTGACACATGAAGAATATTTAAGACCTGCACTCCAGTGATGCTTTTGTTCCTTTCCTTCAATTTCCTCTTTCTTTTTTTGTCCCTTTCAGCCACAAAAGGTCCAAGTAAGCATAATGTATGATCTCTGTCTAGCTTTTAAGATTTTGTGAGCATTTCATGATTTTGCCATCATCCCCACGATGATGAATAAAATTCCTAACAAAATGCATAAATTTTGAAGTTGCTCGATAGAATTCATCCAGCAGCCATTCATGAAATTGGCTCGTGGGTAAAGCGGCAACATATATTTAACGAACGATCACACCGTCGCAATGCCATAAAGGCACAAAATGTTGCCACCTAGAATGTCACGAGACACAAATGGCGTCCCAAAAAGTGAGTCAAATTTTGGAAGATATTTCACCTACAGAGACAACACGAGACACGAACGGTATCTCACAAGAAGTTGGCAAACTCTTGCAGGATACTCTTGTTTTCTGTCATCCATGGCACATTCTGCTGACTTGGATATCACTTGAAGCAGGGACTAGAAATATGATGATTATGATAATGATGATGATGACGATGAGGAAGGGCATGCTGGATGTAAAAAAGCTGGCTGGTATTTTCCATGCCTGTCATCATACGATACCTGAAGAGGAGTAGTAGTGACAGGATGAAATTGGAGAAGTTATTGTACTCGGTAATATAACTCCCTTCCAGATGCAGATCAATGCCTCCAAATACCTTAGAAAGAAATGTCACACAAAATGAATTTGTCATCGTGACAGCTGTCACACGTATGTAATCCACACTGCCACCGGATGGAGTGGCAGAAAAAAAAAATTCCAAATATTGATCGGTGGTGCTTTAATATCATATCACAGACATCTTGCCGTTGCTCTTCTCACAGATATGATATTCAAATTCCCTCACCATATTGAGAGCACTATGTTTGTGTAAATCCTTCACATGGAAAACACAATCCCATAAAGTGTGAATCTGGTAAAAGCCCCCCAGTATCCATCGGGGGGAGTGGTGGGGCAGGGTGGGAATAGAGTGGGGAGAATCCCTGATGTCTGTTTTCTTACACCTTCTTATACAACAAATCAACATCTAGCAGATTGGTCAAAACATTTCATTCACTTTTGGGTAAAGTTTCTTGGCAAATCCATTCAGATGGCAAATAATGATGCACTGACCAGCTCATCCTTTCCAGAGGGTTAACGTTTTCACCCCATTCTCATCTGATGCAGTATGAACTTGATAAGGCCATCATCCTCTTACATATCTCTCTCCATCCCAGTTGTCATCAAGGTTGAAATGTATCTCTTAGCTATACCAGAATGACAAGATGTCCTGATGCCCTCTATTTCCATTGACAGTCAGTTCCCCAATTTCCCCCTTTCTCCCATATCCCATGAAAACAACCCACATGTGAACAGCAGTTCCCAATTTCACATTTTTCAGGGTGATCCCATTTTCAAGCAAATGTATTTCCACAGACTTTGCAAGCGGCCACCTACAAACCGCCTTAGATGCCTCAAGATTTGTCAAACAATGGGGATAACTAATGGGATTGTCTCAGTGTACAACACCACGTGCATACTCCAACCTGTTTCCATCTCCGTTCCCACTTTCTCCAACCATGTAACTTCTCTTGGTGTAAAGACTTTTACAGTGGCAAATTTAGCCCTATTCCCCTTTAGTATGGTGCTCAAAGATACTGTATGAGAGAATCAACATCTTAATACTTGCTGCATTTTCCTCTGATAAATTTCATGGGTCACTGGAAGTAACGCTTCCATGAAGCATATCTCGCTATCTGATAACTTTGAAGACGACCTTCTTATGTCTTATCCATATTTTGTTTTAGTATTGACTATGAACTATGTTTCGTAACGATGCAAACTTCCCTAGTATATTCTCGTAATATTGATCCCTGATGACAGTGATACAAACTCACCTTTGTTAGAAAGTTCCTGTTATAATGCCCTCAAAATTCTTGCTCATTAAATTTCTGCTATTCCTAAGCATCAGCAATAGTAGGAAGCCTCACCATATAATTCAGGAAAAAATGCTAATGAGCCATTAATTAGTTGTTTTAAGTAATTATTCCTTTGTGACAAACCAAAAATAGTTAAAAATCAATGCGTTCTACAGTTCCCAGTTGATACGTGTAAAGTGCTTTTGCACTCTCAAGTACATAATCCAATGAAGAAAAAACAAAAACAGATGGTTGTTTGACACATTTTATACAAGCCAATCACAAGGCCCACTTACAAACAACCGACTGGTTAAGGGTGCAAGAACTTAGATACCAATTTGAATAACAGATGTTAGGAAAACCATCATGAATATAAAGAAAACATCTGTAGGACTAAATTTGCACTATATGTGTACAAAATGGATAATATACAATTGTTGTGCCACATTTGAACAGATCTCTGGATGTCTCTATGTTACTCTGAGTTGAGAGGAGCATGTATACAGTGGGCTGGCCAGACACGGCAGATGGTTACACAAAAATGCTGACACATGGCTTAATTGGACCACTAACCTGCATTCCAATAATTGCATAGATGAAAAACAGCATACCAATGAGAAGACAAACCCAGGGGAGAGCCTATGACAGGAAAGGAATAAAAACAAAATTAGAAATAAAAAAATAATAAAAATCACATCTACACTCAAAATCAGAAAATTAAAAACAAAATTAGAATAAAGGTATTAAGTTAAAAGTAATAATTAGTGAGGGAATTTCGTATTTATGCATGACACAGTAATATAGACAGTGCTTCACTATGATGATGCGAAGCATCAAATTAAAAATTCTTCTTGTATGAGGTCCATTTGACTTAAAAACCCATCACATTTGCGCAAATCAAACTTTTTGTTTTGGTGTAAACACTTCCAATACAGCAATGGAGCCTAAGTGACCCTAACGCTTTAGACGATGATACAAGTTCAGTTTCAGGGAACTGAAATGAATAACAATTGGGATTTACTGTTTGAGTGCCCACACCAAATGGGCACATCACATGATCGCCAACAACCGCGCAAAGCTCTTTGTCTGTAGCATGCCAACTTAATTCGTTAAAAGCAGATTATTACGGAGGTTGTTCCACTATGACGTTGCAAAGAGTCAGAGCGGCAATGATACCAACAAATACCTCTGAGACACCAGAAAAATTGAGAAGTAACATTTTGATTCTATGTTAATGTAGGCCACCCTGTGCTATTAAAATAAAACCAAGGAAGCACAGTCCCCTCCCCCATACAGTGCATGTAGCAAGTTAAACTGTGATGAACCATTTAATGAAAAATTCTCATCCTACTTCTCCAGTACCTCCTCTTCCCCACCCCCTAGAGGGGGCTTACAACTCCAACAAACTGACAATGACAAAAAAGAAAACGGCAAGCGCACAGTCATCACTACTAATCATAGAACTGGTAACTGTTTCTACAATATCACTTACACAGAACTTTTAAGATGGAAACTTCCTACCTTAATTGACTGAAGAAAAGTCCAAAGCAAGATTCTGATGGATGATCCTTGCCTGAGCAATTTGATGAGACGAGCCGCCCTAAACAGCCTCAACACTGTCAGGTTGACAAACTTTTCCTTTATTTTTTGGGTGAGCAAAAAAGAAGAAAAATTTTAATCTCTGATCATGAAAAGGGAATCGACTTTCACTGAAACATGAATATGACATAACAATTGCCACAAACAATGATGTGATCATGCAAAAAGTAAGATGAAATGGTCACGTTCTAATCTCCATTTTTCTTTTTGAGGAGGGGGGACACTTAGTATATTATGTTATCATTCAGTAAACATAACCATGTATTCAGACAATTAACGTTAGTCATGTCCAGCAAAAAGAAAAAAAAAAAAGAACTAGTAGGCTGCCATCTTGACGGAGTGTAAGATCGGTGATGCACTAGTTTGGTAAATGAAACCAGAGGGTCGAGGAAGCGCCATTTTCTGCAATCTAAGAAGCTTTGTGATAAAAGCATTTTCAGTGTATGCTATAGTAAGGTCTCATGTGCAGATGCTGATGTCTGTGTGGCTCCACAAAATGACGTGATGAATGTTACTCCCATCTTAAATGTGCTTTTTAATTGTTGACAAGGTTAGTTAGTGTGATCAGTGTAAAGTATCATTAGGGTATTAATCAAATGTTTCATTGAGGTGACCATCAGCATGGGCATGATAGCACTAAATATTATGTGAAGTGGATTACCAGTATATATCAACAAACGGCAGCAGAATTAAATAGAATACAAAAAAAAAAAGATAAGTCCAATTTATCGAACCTTTGATAATCAAGTGTCTGCTCAATATCACTGATGGACATCTGGCATTATCTTGTATGCTTACCTCAAACTCAATGAACATGCCACATGGCATGACAAAAAAAAAGTCCTGCACAAAACCACCTAGGTTTTTGGCAGCAAAAACGCTTATTTTTCCTAAAGTGCATGAATTTAGGAGGATTTCAGAGAGAAAAACAGAGAATATGGTGCAAAAAAAAAAAAAAAATGGAGTACCTATCATGACAAGTGTAGGACACAAAGAGAAGGTTCCTCAATTGCCTTAAAAAAAAGTAGGATTCCCACAGGACATTTCCATGAATTGCAGAACTTGTGGAGGACAAGCTTCCCAGTAGGATTAGCGAAGTAACTTTTTGCATTGGAATGAGCCTTACACATTGGAATGAGCCTTACAAGAATTGCCTTACACAATTGTGCAAGTTACATGCATTATGCTTGTCTGATACTTATTTATTCATGTAAAAAGCTGGGGAAACAATTCCATCCAATTGGCAGAAAAAAAAGATATGGAGGAGAAAGAAAAATACTTTATTATTTGGAATACATAATTCCAAGGATTGTTGTAAATACAGAGATGGGGAGAACTATTAAGGGTTTCTTTCTCTGGTAGATTACTATAGAGCATAGCCTTATGGGACAACAGAGGGGTTAAAGAGAGGGGCAAATTTCCCTCACCATTTTTACGGGGCACACTGTGAGAGGAAATTCACTGGTTAACAGGTTGCGATGCATTTCCAGCATTGCATTGGCAAAACTTTTGTGACAAAAGGAAAGGCACGAGTTGAAGACAACTGGCAACTGGCCAAATTTTTTTTTCTGATTCCATGATCTGCGCCATCCTGCAATGCACACCTCTAGCACGACACATTGCTCAACGTTACCTCGGAGGAAAATGCTTGTAAATCATGCTAAGAGTGCATCAACACACAGATAGAAGAGAATGAACACTACAGGTAAAGTAGGGTCCACTAAGGGACAGAACAGACAGAGAACTGCACCTTCCCCCTCATCACCTTCCCAAAAAGAAACAGACAGCTGTCCTTTGGCGGACGTTTGCCAATTTTTGTTTTATTCCGTTTCTACCAAGGATGAAAGTTAGTTCACGATCAAGTCACCACAAACAGGTTTAATTACAGTGACACGAACACACACACACACAAAATGACAATTGTTCAGAAGCAAAGAAACAGCATAGAACTACATTGAACGCTTCAATGCAACTAATTCGTGTGGCGAAAGGAAAGAAGAAATGAACGGATGGACGAATGGATAGTAAAAAAGTTTTTAAATCAATAACAAAACCAACAGTGCTATATGATAAGGTAACTGTCTATGACTGTTGGCATTACCACTACCGACACGATTGAGAAATTTACATCAAACCGAAACAAACATATCTTTACAAATCGCAACACACTTTCCGGTTTCTGCAAAGCCAGAAAACCAGGACTGGGCTTGAGCTGCGAGTGATATGTGGGGTTGACAGGAAGAGTTTGCCATCACTTCAACCTTTCTCTGTATTGTAACATTTACTTTGGTCCATATAACATTGAAGGAAAAGCAGCCTGTAAATGAAGTACTTAGGAAATGTTCCAAACATGCACGTAAATTGCTGACGTACTCCAAAAACACGGCGAAAGGTCATCTGGACCTTTCGATCATACACAGAAATTTTCTTCCTCAGTTGCAGCAGTGAGCCAATTGGTGAGAATGACCAAGGACAGATTTAGTTTTCTTCACAGATTGTAACTATACTGATAGTGGATCATAGGAAGTCACTTCCTTCAAGCAAATTTGTAAAAAGGCAAACAGACTAATTGAAAAGGAATGGAAAGTGGGTCTGAAATGATGCCCACTGCCTAGCTTATTAGCATCATTCTGACCAATGAGTTCCAGTCTGCTTGAGGCATTTATTGACAACTCCCATTTTTCACAATTGGTTGGCAAATTTTGTCCTATGAGTCTTCTCTACTGGACATCTGTGTACATTGAAGTTTTAAACTTTTTTTTTTACATACACACAGTTATGCAATCGTTATAGCAACACCATCAAAATGCTGCAACGTAACGGTGCACGGGAAAGGTACGACAATCACCGATATTACTCGACCAATGTTCAGTTTCAATTTCGTCGCGAAAAGCAAATACAGAGCGATGTCTGAAGAAATGTTGACAGTATTTTTGAGTGAAGCAGAGCTATTGATTGTGAACAATGCATCTTACCATAAAAAAGAAAGAAAAAAGCTTCTAATATCTCTCTAGCACCTTTGAAATATTCAGTCTTCATCTTTGTTTTGACCAACTTTTTCATTTTTTACTCACACAGCTTGGGAACTTTCAAATTTTTACGTACTTTCCTTGCTGAGTGATGGTTCTCCTTACATTTAATGGTGGGAGCATATATATACATGATGACCGACTTCAAAAGCTTCGGGTAAACGTGTTTGACTTTCACATTATAAGCATATGGAATAGAACAAACCTTCCCAGGTGAATCGAAGTGTAAATTTGAGCTTAGAGAATGTTGATTTAGCAAGATGGAAATAGGGCTACAAGTCATCCCACAGTATGAAGGTTTGAACTTGTGCATATCAGATAACTAGAGTACCAATGGTGCAGTGATTCATCATACTAAACATCTGTAGATGCATCTAATGTGATTTCATAGCATGATCCGTAGGGAATCCATATGATCTGAACCCAAAATTACTGTAACAGGACTTGCACTAAAAATTAGTGAACACTCCATAAGTGCCGCTATCAAGTATACGACAACTCAGCAAACATTGCATGAAAGAGTGTGCAAAAGAAGGTTTGAAAGATTTAGTAAAGGACCATAACACCCCTGTGCAACTATGGATCAAAACTTTGAAAAAAAAAACACTATCCAAGTATCACTATGAATTGCAGTCACCAATGTTCAACAGAATTTGTGAGAGAAGTATTTTGTGATTTACAAGAAAGGTCCATATGGCACATATGGGACCATAAGCTCAAAATCCTGTACACAACTACCTGTCATGTCTAACATCCAAACTTCCCAAAGACTTCTGTATCTATGTTTCACAAAAGTCCATCTAGAAATGTGGGCAGAATGACACCTTGGAAACTGGAAATAACAAGTGGCACACAGGGCCCATGTATGACCTTGGACTGCACATTTTCATGGAACCACTACCCATGTATCATTATGATTGACCATCAACAATGTTAAATATAATATTTGGGAGGGGGTAACATTTTGCATGATTTCATATAATGGTACAAAAGGCCCATGCAGGAATTTGGACCAAACATTCGTGTACATTCCTGATGGAAAACTACCCAATGATACAAGTGTCCAAGTTTCAACAAAATCTATCATACAGCATCTGGGAAGAGAAACGTTTCCTGAACAACAGGGGAGAGAATTTCATGACATGGCCCATCGGGCCCATGTGAGTTCTTGGATCCAGAATGTTTGTCACCCTACATTAGGAACCACTGATCAAGGTTATCATGACAGACCAAAATCACTATGGAACACAATCTGCAGAAGAAGCACTTTGTCTGATTTAAAAAAAATGGGCCATCAGGCCCATTCGGGACACTGGACCCAACATCCCCGACCACCTCAAATGGCACACAAGTTTTCAAGAGAATGAGTGAGGAGAAGCATTTTGAATAATTGTGTACAGATAGATTGATAGACTGGGTCACAGGATGACAGTAGCTCATACCAGCTAGCGGGAATACATTATGATCTTAAACTGAGTAAGGTGGTGGAAAGGACGGGAGGAAAGGGGAAGGGAAGGGGGAAGGGTTAAGGGAGGAGAAGGGAGGGGGTTGAGCAAGGGTGAAAGGTTGGCACATGGTTACAACAGCACCAGCAGTTTCACTTACAGTGGGAGAAATATCACAACACACTCATATATGACATGGACCAACCTCAATGTAATTCCTCCCCTCTTCCCCACCCAATGTTTTGTTTGCATCTGTAGCTACAATGCTGTCTTGTTCAAAGTTAAAAAAGGGAAATAAGGCATTTAAAATGCACCAACATGGCATACAAAGAAAGGAACTTTACCCATTGTTCCAATCATTCAGTCTCACCGATAAACAAGATCATTAATAGCTTCATCTCCTTCTAAGATTGAGTTACGGCATCATTTGAATTTTTGAAAGTGTGTCATTCTTTGGCAACAAATAACTGAATTCCTGTCTGTGATCAGTATAGTCTTGAAAAAAGAAGTCCACCATCTTTCTGCATTGCTCACAATCTATCGTTCTGAGTCTGCAAAGACTGGATTTACAACTACGAGTTTTCTTCGGTAAAACAAAGCCTTATGTCCCTTTAATAAAAAAGACAAAATAAAAAAAACAGGAATTCCAGATTACCGTGTGGTTTCGATGATGCAGGCCACAACATTTTTCAAAAGCAAAAGGAACTGGGATATGATAAATAGTACGTGTACAGTAGGACATGATGTATACCAAATACTTTAATCAATGTAATCCATCATCATTCTACGTATAGAATCAGTCCAAACTCACACGTTTAGATATGTTGGTGAGGTTTTCACGGTTTGACCTCTGCTGGCTTCGTTTGACCTTTGAGCTTCACCAAAAACAGAAGGGAGCTTAAACTCAATATGATTGTATGCTAAAATATGAGCAAGGATACATTATTAAGAATTTGTCTTAAAAAAATTCTCATGTGTTAACTACCAACTGGCCATGAGAACCCTAAGACAGATTGGCAGCACATGCTTTCATGCTTGACTTGCCTGAGCAAACACATCAGATCAATACAATTAACGAAATATGTTGGGCAGAAAAGCAATTGTGGCCAAGATTATTTACATTTCAGAGAGCACTGCACACTTTTACACATTCATAACTGGCATCAGTTTCTGCAAAAAAAGGAGTACAAGTAGGCCCACAAGTGTAACTAACATGAGGCAGAGGCCCTCATCAGCACCGTAAATGTGTGCACTTAAGTTAGGTCTTTTCTCTGCAGAACTTCAATTTAGCATTCAATTGTTTGGGGTCCTAAAGACCTGTTGGTGTAACTACATTCCAGGCGGAGAAGGTACCAGTCTCAGAGAGTCCAAGGAATCAAAGCTGTGCTTTTGCCAGTCATTGATGTTGGTTTGGGTAGATAGATGATAAGTACAGGCCTAGGCTGATTTGCTGTTTGAATGTTAATGCCTGGAATGCCAACGGTCGGCCCCGTTGCTGAGGGGTTGTCTACTGGCGAGGCAGGGAGGCTCGATCTAGCTTTATGGAGATTCATGAGCCAGTTTACAGGTCTTCTGTCTCTGTTCCAATCTTTCAATCTTGTCTTGACAGAAGGACTCATATCATTCTGGACCAACAACTCTTTTCTGGGAGAATTTGCATGTATTTTGTCCTTGATTCATTCAAGTACGCATACTAGCTATTTTGCAATTCTCAACAACTCAAGTTCTGTCTCTGTTGGATAGGTTACCACATCCCTTTATCACAAAAAGTTCATTATTCTGTTGAAGACGACCTCTAGACAGTTGATACAAACTGACGGCTGCTAAATTGGCAGTTGCTAGCCAGCAACAACATTAAGCTCAGTACTATAGCACCTATATGGGGCCAGCCCAGTGCGGTGAGCGCAAGCGTACATGCATAGAAAGTGTATCCAGGCCTCACCTCCAGCAACATGAAGGAGAACGTAAAATACTGAAGTACTCATGGCATAGTATTGCATACTACTCTCCACATTAAAACGTGTACAAACCAGGTAAACCATTAGTCCAAACTAAAATTCATAAGATATACTGTGTTAACAAGTTTTTGATCCTGAGATATTGTGTTTATTGTGTTTTTTTTTTAACCGACCCCTGCTGATTTCAAATGACCTTTGACATTCACCAAAACAACAGACATCTTACAATCAATGTGTTTCAACCACATACCAAATAAACGTTTAGGACAACCTTCCCTTCGTGAGGTACCACGTTTACAAGAAAGTGTCACAGAACACACGCATGCCAATGTGACTGCATAGGTTGCAATTATCATCATAGCGAAACATGAGATGACAAAGATTGAAAAAAATGTCTCATAGAAGGTCACAGTGTACATGCTCATGCAGTAGTGTGGATCTTACCTGGCGTTTACCATCTGCCTGTCCTTCCTTTGATTTTAAAAAAAAAATAGATTAAAATATTTGGGACTCGATCAAGTGAGACACCGATCTTAAAGTAGAACAAAATCCCTGGAAATATCTCGACATGTTTGACAGACATCTTCTCAAGGTTTCATTCAGAAATATAGTTTCGTTCTGCAATTCATAAACCGTTGACAGAGAGAGAGGGTCTCTGCCATTTTTTGCCTCGGTTGAATGTAAACA
>VJOZ01027670.1:0-15428 GCA_009801055.1 Stichopus horrens
AAAAATAACTGGAAAGATAGCCCATGATAGGTCTGCACATGGTTCAAAAGTGTGAAACCAAAAGATGGTGTCCTGATCACCTCAGGATAATCTACAGAGGACAATCTGTGGCAACAATAACATGTTTTGTTACAATTACAATAATAGTTGGGTTCAATGTAAGTCAGCCAGAAGGGGATATGTCAATGTAATTAGCAGTGCTTTGTCAGCCTTCTGGGGGGTGACATAAAAAGTGAGTATACCTAATTCTAACAAACACAAGGACTTCTAATGGTCTCTCAGCTGCCTGCCACATTATCTTAGAATTGCAGATTGATCAGAGCCATCATTTCTGATAATGGTTGCAATCTTCCCATTTTTTAATATACTCTTCTCATTACACTAAGCAGGATGCTTTTGCCATTGTCCCGTGCATCAGCAAATACATGCGAGTGGCCAGTTCAGTTTTGATACACTATTACCACAAGTTTGTTAACTGTGAAATCAAATTAAATGCACTGATTAGTTAATTAATGTAGACATTCAGAATCAATGCAATGTTGTTTGTACAGTGTAGGCACCACTCACATTGTAGGTAAAAAAAACAGATGATGAACATGAAGGGAAAAAAGTGTTTTTCCTTTTGTATTAGTGAATTCTGTGAATGTTCCTTCTGCAGTTCAAAAGTAGACTTTAAAGATTTCTTACACACAATGATTTTCAAAGGAAAGAATAACAGGGTAGTCTGATGTCTTGAAAGCAGTCTCGTTGATGGCTTCAATTACTTCCTGAAATGACAAAAAAGAAATAAAAAAAATATACAGCAACCATTTTGACCACTACATTACTCCCAAATGATTAATTCACTAATTAATAATTTGGGAAAGTGGATCAGTGTGACTTCAGTGTTACAACACAGGAATTATCAACGACATATAAGCAGCAGGGTGAATGTTTGAAAAAATTCATCAGCTTACCAACCCCCTCCTCCCCTCCACCACCCCTCCCCCTTACTGAAAAGNNCCACTCTACTTTTGCAAGAAAGAAACACAGGCTAGCAAAAGACAAACTTGGATGAAATATGAGTGACTGAGTAAATTACCTATGCTTTGCATACTATCTTTTTTATAAGGAAAACGAAAACAAAATATAAAAGTAAATTAAACTAAAGTAATATCACAAGAGACAATATATTCTCCTGAAAACCATCAGAACTTTCACTGAAGTAAATACAAAAGGTAAAGCAAAAACACAGTGATCCCTGGAGAGCGGATCTCATCATAAATGAGTTGAAGAGATGGAACATCTGAAAATTAAATGATTTATTCAAACTGAAGTTGCTGAAACAAAAAAAAAGGAGGCTCTTCAGCTCCAACAAATAAAGAATTCATATCACAGTCTCCTCTCAGGCTTGATTTGACATGTCACAGAGCTTATTAACCAATTATAAACATTTTCTAAGTTTAAGCTATCCAGTCGAAGGAGTCAGCTCTGCGTCTAATCTCGCAGAGGCTGTCAGGAGAAAGTGGCAGACTCATCGTACACAGCAGCTGAAGGATAATCAATATAAAGAAAGAGGCCTGTGAGAGGAAGGTCCGTTAACAGGTCGAGGACAAGATGGGATCCAATCCCATGAAATAAAAAAAAAAAAGGGTTCTGCACATTTTCAGAAACTTCGAGGTTGAACTTGGCTGTTAGTAGGTTACACCAAACTGAGCTGATTCATAAATATCCATTCACAGAGCCGGCCCTCCCGTCTCCTTTCTCATACTGCTTCATAGTGTGGGGTGCTAAGTGGCAAAATGGCTTCCAAAATACAAAGGGGCAAGAGAAGGAAAATCATTTGCAATAAGTACTGGAAGTACTATAAGTCAATGAACACACACTGCACGCAGAAATTATTACAGTAACCATCAATATCCTCAACACAATGTACAATCTATTAAAAGCGTGCTAGCTCATATGACTTTGCTCTGTAGGTCTAATGGAGGTAACTATACTCAAGCTTATGTTACAGAAAAACAAAAACAAGTGCACACAACCTTTGTGCCTGAACATGGGACGAGATATCTTAAGTGTCAGGGCAAGCAGTATCTAAGGACAAACTGTTGATTTGCCACAGGGTGGAAAGGAAGGGGGGGGGGCAGGCACACACCTAGTCATGACACAGAGAAAATAGTGATTGAGACAACAAGGATGCAGAAGTTAAAGGCAGCTTGTTTTGATTATTGTTCTTTAGATAGTAACAGAATATGTAGACCCTTTTTCATGCATTTGGAGTCAAACACCATCGTAGAAGAAACCCGATGATATGGGAGGATTGAATTTATGTCCTCAAAAGCAATGGTTTCCAAACTTGACACTATGAGTAGTAGTATGATGCTATCAAGCTGAAGTATGAGGACTCTCACCCTCTGTCTGTTTGCCATTATACACAATCACATGAACAATACCCTGTTCCCCCTTATGCAGCAATGTTGCTCAAGAGAGATGTTCTCTCTCGCTAACAAGTCCAGTAATCTGGCTGACGAGGAGCCCTCCATGCTGCCCTAGAAACTGATACTAAAATCGATAAGCTGACTGAAGCAAGAGGGGTGAATGACTCAAGAGGCTGTTTAAGAGTGATACTGTGTTCGTAGTTACCCTGGAGCGCACGGCAGCCAGTATTGATTTAGCTAATGACATAGTTTGCACTGTCGAAATTACCGATGTGAACGGCAGCCGACGAAAAAAAAAAAAGGACGCTCACTTTCATCGATTCACTGAAGTAGTAACTAAAAGTGCATGAAAGGCACACTCAAAAAATTCCTTTTGCACAAAACTATGGAAACAAGACAAGAAATTTTGTAAGCCTTGGTTCTACATTTAGATTGCAGGTATAATGACTCTTGACGTCTTTCTGTTGTTTAAACTGTCAGGCCAAAAGGAGTAGAACTACTTGCAAAAGTTTGTCATTTGTACAGCAAGGGAAGCAAGACAGTCACATGATCACATACACCTTATTCGGTGGAAACGCAATCTGACTAACACTCCAAAGATTGTTCACTCGGGAGTATGGTCAGGAGTTCCCAGAACGCATTTACGATGTTGTTAAAGGTGCTGCACAAATTACACAAGGGTGAACATCTCTAGACACTAAAAGACCATCATGGAGATTGGGAAAATACAATGTGACGACCACAAGGAGGAAAGGGTTTTGTTCTTATTATTTCCAGACGGGGTGTTTGGGGATTGAGCTTAATTCCAGACATGGCATTTGTGAGAATTACTGCCTATCGTCAAAAATTGAGGAAAGTTCAAATAAGTTTTATTCTCTTCAGATGCTATCACACTATCATTTCAAAAACAAAACATGGTCACTGATAGGCAAGGTTGAAGCTAGACAAATTTTAGTGCTGTGCTGGAATCCAGAGGCTCACACCCCTGGTGGGGCCCAAGTTGCAGTGCCCAAGGGAGTGCTCTACCCATGGTAAGCACTGTTATGGGAAAGTACAAAATCTTTGAATGCTAAATCAAAAGGTCTCTTCTCCTGTCGTAATTACTTGACTTTGTGAATGCATAGCAGGAATTACTAGTCCCCGGTGGGTATGCACACCAGCTGCAGCACTGCTGATAGGTGGGTCAAAGTGCAACAGAAACAGCAGAAGTGGCTTACTTTAAACGATATTTCAGTGCACATGGTGTAACCATGCGTGATCATCGGCTCGTCCTCTTGGCCGTCCCAGCAATCCAACTCCACACAGCGGCATCCCGCTAGGAGAACTTGGCGATAGATTTCGACGGAAGATTTTCCGGTGAACTGATGGCCTAAATAGAGACGACAAAAGAAAAACTGATAAAATTGATCTTGTAAAGTTCAAGATTTTTTTTGTTTATTATTTCTTGAAGTTTGTTTCCTCCATTTATTGGTTCCATAAATTAAGAATTACTATTTAGAATAGGATAAACAAAAAGTTCAATGAAAATGTTGCTATTTACAGTCTTAATGAAGAATTACCTTTTATCCATATATGTAAGAAATTTGATGAAGAAGATCTAATGTAGTCTATATGAATCCAAAACTTTTTTTCCTCAATAATCACAAGTTTTACCCACTGTCCTGTTTAAGCATGCACCTTCAGACATGCGAGTACCTCTCAACTTCCACATGTTCAAGATTTTTACACATCACAGTCCATTTGCCAAATGCAAGCCATAATATCTCTATGACAATTTCACAAAGGAAATATAACACTACGAGTGACTCCCATTCACAGCCTGTCACTGAACAAGGGCAAGCACAATTTCACCATTAAACAGCTCCACTGTTAACATTTAAGCCCTGTTTGTTTTCTGCATTTTGATAATGGAGGATGATAATTTTAAACTGGGATTGCTGATTCAAACCACGTTGTGGTCTTTCCATTTTTGTGAAAATTTCAAGCATTTGATTACAGCTCTCAGTCAGTTTCCTGTTAATAATTAAAAAAGGAAAGGAAATAAAAAAAAAACAGTATCAAAGTGTTTCAACCAAGTTGATTTTCTATCTTCCAGTAGTATGTATTGCTTTGGTTTGATAATTTGATGTAATACCTGTTACCAATGTAAACATTCCACGGACTGACGACTTGCTGGAATCAACCATCTGAGTCCAGTTTTCCTTTTTTATAAAACTCTACACAAACTATATTTTCAGTAAGATGACTATTTTCCATTTTTTTTTTGAAAGGGACTCTTCTGTAACTCTACCTACACAAAGACGCAACATGGAATTTATAATTACAGAGAAACATTCACTCCAGTGGTGAAAACTTACGAGGACTGAAAGATTAACGAACTACATTCTCCATTTCTTTGGTGAGACTTGAAAACGACTGATGAGAATCGTTCAAATTCTGCCAAGCATTGCGAAGTTTTTGCATGTGATTGACCGACTACGGCTTCGCAAAATCCGTATCAGATTGTCGTCTTTCTCTTTGCAGAGAGCTCATGAATTTGAGCGCTATGAAAGAATCCCCTTGCGATTGCTCAAGAACTTGCAGCGGAAAGTTCAAAATTCAAGATTTTCTCTTCCTCGTCATTGCAATCCCCAGCAGAGGGTCTGAAAAATGTCTTTAAAGCAACGCGCAGGAACACTGGACGTAGGTGCAAGCAGAAGAGCAACACCACACTCACAAGAATGGTGTTGTGTTTAACCTTAGCCGAAAATTTTAATGTTCACTGAATCAAAAATGAAATATTTGAACATTGCCCAAAATTTCACAACTATAATGTTGCCCTACCCTATTACAGCAACCTATGTCTGAAAGTGGTAATTAGAGACAATACTTGGGGAATACTCTGAGGTCTGTAAACCAAATGAAAGGGTACAAAAGTGAATTTCCACCAATGATATGTATGAGTACTGCAAATGCTATCGATGCAATCCCTTCAGAAAAATGAATCGTCAAATAATTTTGGAATTTCAACTAAATAATTAAAGTAGTATTATCACAAATGACCTCTTCTCAATTTTGCAAACTGCTTGCAAGTCACTATGGATACTAGTTTTGGTTTTCCCAAAGTGCTGTTAACTCCATGTAGCTGTATGTTATTGCTTTGTTGATTTTAGTATAGAAAAACTTGCTTTATATATTCATTCAAAAGGAAATTTCACAGTAGTTTGCATCAACTTCAGCATTAAAGTTTCACTGAGAAATCAGCTAAGGAGATATTAGACAATCAAATTAGACATTTTAGGAAAACGGATGATGCAAAGAAGGTGCTAATGTCACTTAAATGTGACCCAATTTGGCACTATTGGAAATATCAGGAGAAAATAGAAAGACGTCTGTGATGAAATGAACGAAAAGCTTGTCAAAAGAGATAAAAAGAAGTTAAATCGCCATCAGCCACTTGTTATTCTGAAAGGTAGCATTGAGAAGCAAATTTTAAACCTGGATGGAAAACACACCAGATATGGTATCAAAGCATTGCTTCAAAAGAATTTATGGTATCAAATATCAATAATATATATTTAGAGAGGGTAAACATTACCCTGGTAAGTTACACAGGTAATGACATTAAAGAAGAAAGTAAGAAAACAACAGTATTTGATATGAAATATTTGCAGTGGCCCATTATTGGATTGTACCAGAATTGTCTTCAGTACATGAGTTATTTCATGTAACAAATGTTTTTCTTTCTTTTGCCAAATTAGCAGAAACATTTCACCTTTACATACACTGTGGTTGCTACTGTGAAACATAGTAAGGGTTTCCACAACTACTCAAATGTGATTCCACAGCCAAGGACACAGTCCCCTGGTATGCTTCATCAATCCCATCACTTCCAAGTAGTCTCTAAATTAATACTCCTTCAAGCGACCAATGACCTGTTCTTTTATTTTTTTCTTCTATCTTTGATGTGACAAACTTACATACAAGTTCATCTTCTTCAAGTGAACTAGGTATTGGCTATGTCCATCATAGTGTAAATTTTGTGAAGTTAACGTCTTTTTGAGTGCACATCTCGAGTATTATTAAACAACCATTTGAGTAAATTAGGTAAATGTTTCATCCATTTGAGTGAAAATTGCCAATGCAGCATCCACTTCATTAACCACAGTGAATGCCACTTTGGCCATTCTAGTGAACACAATGAACGAAACATCCATTTACCAGTGCATATAAAATCAAAATATTTACGGGCAATTATGCAACTTGGCACTGAAACAACATCTCTGCTTCTGGTAGATGTCATTTGTGAGCAGGTTTCCCTAGACTGTATATAGTCTTTCAGGGATAATTAATTGACATGTTTGCTTTAAATCTTCTTTAATATTTGCGGAGCAGCAAATGTCTCATCAAAGTCAAATGGACAGTGTGACTATAAAGGATACGCACTAGCAATGAAAAATCATTTTGTTCTTTTTCTTGATTAAAAAAACATAATGTTAATGTTTTTCTTCTAAAAAAAAAGTGAAATAACATTTCAAGGCTCTCCTGTCAATGGAGACCACATTAGCTGTGTGTTTATGAGGGTTTGCAAGAGAAAAATACGAACTTACCAATAAGGTATGTATTATGCGAGGAATTGACGAAGTAGTGGCACAGAGGATGGTCCATATCTTGCCAGAGAATGTACGACTCTGGTGGGATGACCGAGTTTTCGTGACTCATCAGGTAATGAGCCAGACCTTCAGATGAAAGATGGCCTAGATCAAAAGGAGAGACAAACCACCTTCATGCAAAATTGACATAAATTTCCTCAAAAGACGAGAAATTGACAGAAAATGGTCAACACGATCTTCCTAATGGCAAGCTTAAATTGCTTGATCTCTTTACAACATCCTAAGATACTTGCATTGCACTCCATGAACATATATCAAAATATGGTATTTGAAAGACCAGAGTGTTGAACCGAAAGAAACACTGAAAGTTTCACTATAAGGGCCTATCATTAACTTTCCCTACAACTGTATATACCTATTGCAATTTTTTTTTCAGGCATGTTCCTGATAAGTGCTCATGTCCACATGACTACCTCACTCCTACTTTTTTTTACTTTTGAAACAAGCAAATCTCTGAGAATTCATGAGCTACCATCTGAGATCACCCAGTCTTCACAAAATGCACATAATGTGCCACAACAATGTCTTGAGAAGACCTTTTCTGCATGATAGAATATGATGTGATATCCANNTCTGAGGACTGGCTGCCTGAGATGTCTAGCAGCTAGCAAATTTGCATTTAGCCAGAGTGTATGTTAAAAAGTGGAAAGAAAAAAAAGAGCCAAAAAACAAATAATGATCAATTTCTCTCACTCAAACAATGTTATACAAAATGACTGACCTTATATTCAAGCAGAAATGAACAAAAAAAAAAGAATTGAGATACGAAGGACTACTATGATATCTCAAAATGCTAAACTTTTGATTTCAAGGCTGAACTGTGTCAGACGCAACCTGGCATGACTGAGATTTCACAAACGACTGGCAGTTGCTTCTCACACACTGGCAATCATATCCATCACCCTTAAGTCATTTAAATTTTCTGCCCATAATGAGAAATTATTCTCCACTTGAACTTTTCACATGAATTTTTTAAGTCTCTTTGTCATTTAATGTCAATTCAATAAACGCAGATGAGTTGCACCCACTAATATCTCTAACTTTGTTACATTTGGAAACGACAATTTGAATGTGCCGTGCAATTGCAATAAGATCACAGTCTGAACACTTTTTTTTTTTCTCCATTTTTCACCTTTTCTTGCAAATGCCTGATTCTTTTCATACTCCTTGATAAGTTTGATGGCATCCTGTTCGGTGTGATACGGATACAGTATCTCATTGAGTCGTGGATCGCGCTGACCGTCGTTGAGGAATTTTACAATCTGTTCCTTTGTGAGGTATGGCTTGTTTTTAGCACCACTGGAGCGATCGAGGAAACGAGAGAAGAGAATCGAGAATGGAGAAAAAAAGAGTAGAGTTTGAACACGGTAGAGTTAATTTCCTGTTTTGTTTTGAAGGTGATAGATGGTATGTGATACACAAATTCGGAGAATTGTTAAGTGTGTTCTAGGTAACAGTAACAAGCTCATTCAACAGGTTTACACACTGGAAAAGAGATGAGAGAGGCGCACTCACAAGTGTAACGTGGAGAAACAATCTGCAATATAGTCACCACACAACACTACTCGATACAGGGGTGTGGATAAAATATTAACAATGAGAAGAGACAGGGTTGAATTATTCAGCATTTCCAAGGATTCCCAATTACTATCACTTTGAAGTACTTGCTAAGAACAGCATAAGACAAAAATGTTAAAATGTCAGTAAGCACTTATTCCAGACACCACAGAACAGGATAAAAATGTCAAGTGCTTTTGAAATTTGCAACCTTGTGGGCAGGAATCATGTTGCATGTTCCAATCCAAACATAAATCTGTAATTCTTGATTTCTGGGACATGACAACAGCAAAGAGGTTTACTTCCGTCGCAACATGCAGCATACCTCCTAATCTTCCTCAGTCTCTTAGGAGTTAATCTTCAGTTTGCTCTGTCAAGTGTTAACAGTTGAAATCAGAGGCAGAAGAGATGGCACTAGGAGGGATGCAACTTATGACATACGTTATTCCTCCTGTCCTGTAATCCTAATTATGTTAAGCAGTTCACAAGTGTATACTGTGACAATAGGCAGATCACGGAGATGCAAGACAAACAGACAGACAGATAAGAAAAGAGAGATATAGAGTAAAGACACACACTACCATACTAAAAGATAAACAAAAAAAACAGACAGACAAACAGACAGGTAAGAAACTGGCAGAGAGCAGGAGTAATAGACAACCAGAAAGATGGGCAGATCATGGAGACACATGACAAACAGATATAGACAGACGTAAAGACTGCCACAGCAAACACCCACAGGTAAAGCTACCAACGAAAAGATGAGCTGTGACAACTTGAATATTCAACTTTGACCTTGCATAAACGGTCTCTTCAAAATTACATTTACCATCGAAGTTCACATGTTATGCATCAGAACCATCCAAGTGAGAATATATCAACAAACAGGGGATTCCTTTGAAGCTCTACCTAGAAGATAGTTTTTATTTACTGAAAGGTTAGGGACTTTTTGCTGCTTACAGTTCTTGAAATACTCGATCCACATCCCTCTCGTGCACCAATCTCAGATAGAATGTAAAGAAACTATGGAAAGTAAACTTTTTAGGGTCTATGCATCCATCCTGTGAAGAGATAAACAACATAAAGTAGTAGTTAGGACAAAAATACATAAAACTGAATTGGTGGAATGTTACACAAGATTGAGGTTAGGAGGCTTTTATCTCTTTCTTACTCTCTGGCATTTTGTATTTTCTTTCTTGCACTTTCTTTTCACCCCATATACAAGGATGGGGTCACAAAAATCATAAAGAACTACTGCACTTTATGAATGAGGTTGAGCTTCTATTAAGCTGTGTAACACAGACAAACTAAGGAATAAATATGTACGTATGTTCACATGCACACAAACAAAGACAGCATGGCGAGAAGATAGCACATGTTTGTTTGTATGTTTGGTAGGGCACTGTAAACCTACAATCCGCTAGAACACAACCCTTCTCCATTTGCTACTTACTCCAACAGTGTTCAACTGATGTATCTGTTGTGTGATCAGAGATAATCATTGTTAAGCTAGTACAGCTACATGTACTTTTCCACCTGAAAATATTTTCCCACCATTGGTTTCATGTCTCTTTCCACTATGCAACTACTCTTGAGTAGGACCACATCAGATATCTCAGCAGGTTAATTGACAGTGAGTTAGCTGGGGGATTAAATGAAAGTCCCCATTTCTGGGCACCACATTGCTCAGATACAGCTGATGTAATTACTCCATCAGAGCACATTAGATACTGGTACTGGTTGGTGGTGAGTCATTCAGCCTGGTAGTATTAATAAATAAATAGGGCAACCATAGCTGAAATTAACCTTCGTTAATGGTTTCAAATTCTTGGTAACCAGATTACAAATGGTCAATCACTACAGGAGACAATTTTACATTAGATTTGTTAACAAGATAACTGTCCTCTTCAATGTGTGTGAGTTCATTGATGACTTGTTTACCAGAACACTAGCTAATGACACCAAAAAAAAAAAAAAAAATGTTGACCAGCAAAATGTTCCTCTCCAACTTGTAAGTAAGACCTATTCATACATAAAGGGGGTAGAATATATAATATGAATGTGTTTATAGCTATGAAAGCTACATATTGCTTACTGCAATGGTTTATACATATCTTCTTTAGAGTCATATGTGTATTATTATGCAAAGTATATTAACATCAACTGATTGCTCTTTTTCCTAAATACATGTTTAAATTATCACCTCATATTGGAATAGAACTATCCCTGGCTGAACCTTTTGAACAGTTGTTTTTCCTACAGCAGTAAGGGAACAGATGTCTTGTGTCAACTCAAACTTGTCCAAATATACCATATGTTCTGCCACTTTCATTTGAAAAAAAGCTGAGTTCTATGCTGAAAATGTACAGACATTCAGTTGGCATTCAAAAGCCTCTCAAATGCAAACGGTATGTATGCTCTGAGGTGTGAAAATGTCTATCCTGAAAGGAGCTCCTGCATTCCTTCTTCCATTGCTTCTTTCAAATAAAGTTCTCAATTAAAATGTCCCAACCACTCATACCGGCTATGTGTTCCGAGATGGATATAGGCAACAGAACGATGAGAACTTTTAAGCTAATCGATGAAGTATGTAAAGAACCTTTTAGAATCATACATCCTTCATCAAATCTGTGACTGACAGGTTTCGAAGCTCTGGTGATTACTTCTCACAGAGCTGAAACTTTACCACATGAGCTTCTTTGCAGCAACGAAGCAAGCGCGAAAAATCTACGTTGGAGAACGCTGCTTTGAGCCTAAAAATGGTTGCAAGGTAATTAGATATCAACATGACAGTGTTTCCACATGAATTTACATATCATAGACTCATATGTTACACACAGTAAACTACCAACACATGGTTTTTCTCACGAGACAAAATTTGTACAAAATCCTTCTGTGAACATGGGCAATGCGATTCCTTCCTTCCATGAAATTGGAACAAACATTCACAAGAGTACGAGGATACAATAATTGACACAATCATTTGCATTTGCCACCAAAATTTGGACTTAAAGTGTAACCTATATACTGCCAACTATTGAAAGTTTTGCAGTCCAGTTCCAAGACACCAGACAAGGTGCAAAGGTTAAATCAGATGATCAAGCAGTATCATCTTGTGTAACAAATATTTCTTTGAAAAGTTCACGGTGATTCTTGCCTCCATGAGATGAAAATATAATCACATGACTCAGGTCATTGTCAATAAGTGACATTTCTTCCATTAATAAAAATATGAAAGGATGATGAAATTGATGACAGTTTGTATTGGCTTCATGTTGCACTATTGCTCTCTCCATCTCCACAAGGACAAACTTTATATATCACTTTAAGTCACTGATAAATTAAATGAAGTCAACACATGATTGTTTGTCCATGGCAGCAATAGACAATGACCAATGTGTAAAACTTGCAATACTTCAAAGCTAGGTTGTGTTTGGAAGCAACATATCACACTATTGACAATACCTGGTGGTATCCATTGCAATATCAACAGAATGAATCTACCATCTCGGTCCTTTATCCCTACCTATGTGAAATCACAGTTAGCCTTTATCTGACTTTGAACCTACAAAGACACATTATCCATCTACATTGGATGAATACATCTTACATCAACCACAGCAAGCTCAAGATTTTACATTTGTTACATGACACAGAAGAACCGTTGTTAAATGCTTTGAGGGTAAACACTTTTAATGGAAGCTTTGTTTGTTTGTTATTTCACAAATTGGATGAAATGACAGTGTCTCATTTCTTCTGACTAGCCAATCATTCAGTTAGACCAGATGCATGCAGTCAGACTAGACTGACTTAGTGTGATGCTGTGACAGTCTTGTGCATGTTAACATGACAACCACAAGGTTGTTTGCATCAGACAAGCAATGACTATGCCACACTGAATAGTAGGTCAGCAGACCTTTCAGCACAGGATTGGTCTTCTCTGTGGGGGGTTGCTAAGTATCAAGGAGTAAAGAATGTCAAATGCCACAGCACAAAGCCCACAGGAGCTAAGTTGGTTCTCTCTCCTCTTAATCAAACAACCTTCTGCGTGCCCCCACAACAAGAAAAAGTAATAATGTGTGCAGCTTCCTTACATGACACAAGATGGTGAAAGTTACAAAAACACATGTTTTATCATCTTTTTCTTTTCATTTCTTTTTTTGTTTTGTTTTTGCAGCTTATCCTATGAAACTTCTACTAAGACTGAATCAGCACTTGCAACTTTTCCAGTTATGATTTTTCATTCGCAGCTTTAAGTTTTGTGTTGAAACTTTCCTTTTAGTTTCTACAATTGAGTCGATAAATATGATACTGCATGGCTCTATGAAATACCCATTTTAAATGACAAAATATCTAACAAAACAAGGGCTTTTATCTAAAAAAAAACAGTTGAAACATCTGGTTATAAAAATAAAATCAAAAGATAGTACAGCTTTGCAACATTCTTTTCACTTTTTCTTAGTTTCTCCAAAGAAACATTCTCTACCTTCCTTACCATACTTCCTTCCTTAATATCACTTCTTTCGTTCCTCGTGGACTTTTAGAAGAACTTCAACTCTACTTTTCTTCTTTAATTTGTGAAGTTTTCCAAATCACTACCTCTGATACTGCAAAACGGCATGTACTTTTGGTTAAAATTAACTTCAACAGAATAAGAATACATTTGGCTTCAGCCCATAGATGAGTAAAAGCTCAAAGAAGATATGCCGACAGGAAACTTGCAAATGGTCTGACTTGCGAGTGGCTAGACTAGGATACGCTGCATTTTCAAGTCCTACCGTCCTGACGAAGCTTACTTAGCGTAAGAGGCAATGTTAATTGGAAAACATTAATCTTGATTAGATCCCCTCAGTAGTTGAACAGCACATTTGTCATTATTGCGATTCACTGCTGCACAACCTTGTGAGACATACACAAGGATGATCAGACTGTGAACATCCTCTGAAGAGAAACAACGTTCTTCAGGATACTCCTATCATAGCAACTAAGTTACACTGCTGTGACAAATTGGATATGTGTCAAATTTGGCTGAACATACTTGGGGATGTATATTGGAGGCTTGCAGGACATCGTCGATTCTCTTCTTGTCGTCTCGAGAGTTTGCCAACATCTTTTTCAATCTGAGGATAGGAAAAAAAAAAAGATATTACCCAAACGTCATCCAGGAGGACACATGTGAGGTGAACCATTACAACCACATCGACGATGGCACTCCGATGACGATAGAGGTTTAAGAGGAATGAGAGCAAGGAGATACATGGATATTGAAGAGGCACCTTGTGTGCAAAACATGTTTCCTTTGCTTTTCCTATCTATACTGTATTTGTACCAAGTAAGGTTTATTGTGTGCACTTTACATCACACAAACGCATGAATCGTTTTTCAAAGAAATAGGAAACAGTCTACTTTACGAAACATTGCATAACTTGATAGGTAGTACTTTATAAATTAACTACAGCTCACAAAATGACAAACAGTTTCTTTGTGTCACATGTTTACATCAACTCCTTCAACCCTCTCCATTACACATCTTCCTGAGTGGAAAGAAAACAAGTAAATGATAGGGAATAGCTGTAGCTGGAAGATCTTTTTCCCTTTCACATTTCCCTTCCCTTTTAAATTCCCATACTTGGGACAAAGGAGACTCTCGTACTTATTGACCTTGTTATGGGCCATTCCATCCACGGAGGGTTGTATGTACAAAGAATGTAACAATATGCCTGCAGTTGCCCTGTTTGTGTATGTCGACTTTAAACTGCCGATAAATCCTGCCACATAAAGTTAAAGCAACAACTGCAGAGGAACATGATTTCTTCCCTGCATAGTTTCTTCATCATATGTGTTCATTAGACTCATAGGGGACTCAGGTCACTGAAAATCAAGAAATAACTTTTCATAGATTTATACAAATAACTTTATGCCACTTATTCCACTTGACATCTGTGTGGACATGACACACTCACTTCACTATAAACTGCAGCAGATCTGCTATAACTCCTTTTCCCTTTTTCTTTCCTAAGCTAGCAATGAGACAACTCTACCAACCAAAGCTAAAGTCATTACAATGCAGAAATAAGAAAATTCTAAAAGAGAAAACAAATAAAAGGAGGGGAAAAAGAGGCACACAAAAAAGCAAAGAAAAGCAACCACTAGCAAAAGATTTGCAAGTTACAAAGCTCTGTTCTATCCAGGTAGGACATTGATAAAGCATGTAGTGTAATGGCAGGTCACACTTGGCAAGATATGCATCAACTGAGAACAGAAGAGGCAACTGTACGTGGGATGAAGACGATACCAGTTACATCTGCAGTCTGCTATTCCAAAGTTGTCAGGTGCACTTTACGCTAATAACCGCACGGCAACGACGGGCAAAGTCAATTCGCCTGGCAGATTTACATTTAAAACCTGTGCAGATGATACAACACTCCCTTGCTCTATGACTCGATTCCTGGTTTCCATGGTTACAGAAAGTCCATTTACTCTCTCTGACAAAGAATGTCATCAGCACTGAATGTTTGGCTTTGATGAAAAGTCGAAACGAAAAAAGAAAACCAGCAGCTCTTGATGAATGTGGTTTTGTTTTTTCTTTACCTGGTTTACCAGTTTTTACCAAAAAAAAAAAAAGGAGAATTATAAAGGATGAGGAGTTTCTGAGTCCTGCAATAAAGCAGTCACTTGGCAGGAAAAATTTCAAAAGCCAGAATCTTACACACATTTTGTTGAAGGTTGCCAAAATGTGGTCAAGAAAACTTGCATATTTAATATCTTCTTAAACAAAAAAAAGAGGGTATTGGGGAAGGTC
>VJOZ01027735.1:9461-22802 GCA_009801055.1 Stichopus horrens
GAAAAACAAAACACAAAAATATCTTGGATTGATGCCCTTGGGGTTGGTCTTTGGGACAAACAAGATATGTAGGGTGTCCGTTGGAAGAATGCAAAATTTAGCAACAACATGCACAACAGTCTTCTGAAAAGATGTTTCAAGCACTTCTGCACTCCAAGAGTGTAGTCATCTTTTCAGCTTAGTACACAAAGTACCTCCATTAGACCACCGTTTTCCCAACTGGCACACACCTTATTTGTATCTTTAGGGAGACCCTTGGTGCAAACTAATTTATGAGCCTCCTTAATAATTGTTCTAAACAAAACTGCAGTAGTGGAAGTCAACACAGAAGGGCAAAGATTATGGTCACTTTTATCTGCCCAACCCATCCCTCCACCCATTCAAAATGAACTCCATAAGTTTCATTTCTTATGACCATGCAAATTTACAAAACAAAAATTACCTTGTGTGATCTCTACAAAATGTAACATTGTGTCATGGCACTGATTACAGTGTTCCTCATAAAAGTCTTACCCAAGATTACATAATTTTATATTAAAGGGGCCCATGGCCATGTGTCCCACTGGCCCATGCTTAAATCCCCACCTGAAAGAAGGATATGTTCAGTGACAGCACCATGGATGCCTATAACTCACATTACTGTTGATAGAAATACAAAATGTAGCAAATGCTTACAAAACTGTATCCAAACAACAAATTATTATTATAAATTATTCAAGGTGGACCACACCACTCCAAGCAGTTGTCTGTCAATTTACTGACCTGCACACCGGCCATACACAGCTCCGAAAATTGAACGAAATTGCATCAGTTGTTGAGTTGGCATCGGAATTTCATAGTCTTTGTTTCTCAAGTGATTCCACTGCGAATGTGGATAACCATCAAACATAAATCTTAATATGTTTTTCGCACAAATCTAGAACAGGAATCTTGTTTGATCTCACTTCACGACTTGATGGTTTCGCTTGTCAACCACTTCAGTCTATCAGCTTTTAATTGTGGGATAAGTAGGTCCAGCTGCAGCTGTATGGTTGACAGAATGAACCAGTCACTGTCGGCATAACACTGATAAATACCACTTCTGCCACAGTGTTCTCCACAGATTTCCAAAAGGGGGGCACACAATCATCAGAGGGGGGTGAAAATTTCCACTAAAAATGGCAGTAGCTTCTGCTTTTATTCTGCAGTGCTGTTGTAAGGGTGGGGACAGGATTTGCTTTTAATATTATCAATCACAGTTATTTAAACCAAAGTAAACAATTTGCCTTCCAAATACTACAAGGTCAAAAAATCTTAGAGGTCAAGGATCCTGAAACCACTGGAAATGAAACATTTGATAAGTGGCCTCTTACCGACCATCTGTCAAGTGACAGTAAAACCTCAATTCTACAGCATCTCAATGCAAAAAAGAGGCATATTGATTGAGAAATTGCAGACATGAGATCCCCATTTTAAGTGTTGGTACATTCAGTCTAGAACAAGTCATTTCGAGTCATCTGGAGGGCTTGCAAGGCCCGAAATTTTCTTGCATGCTCTGCGCCAAAGGATGACAGCACTCCGCTAAGATAGTTCTGTCAGCACTCAGCGCCCAATGTGCTTTTCATTCCGTCATGCCTGCAGTATCTCCATTCGTGATACGTATCGAGATCAAAACACAGATTTCTAGAAATATCATGGAGTGACATCAAAACTAATTGTATGTTAAACTGTTTTTGTTTCTCATTTTATCAAATTACCACTGAATGATAGACATGGCAAGTGGTGTCATATAGCAGCACGGTCAATTAAACGCACAACACGCTCAGTCTAACCTACACAGATGTGTGCATTCCAAACCTGACACCCATACTGGTTGCAGGCTACTACACCTTCTTTCCCCTCCACAGGGGGTTTCACTTAGGTGCAGCGACAAACCCATCACTGTTCCAGGGTAGGGACAGGCAATCAAGATGGTGTGTTTTGCTGAAGGAAAACCACCATAATGGTTGATGTACATGAAAATGTGGTACATGAAAATGTGATTCTCAGATCACAGACCCACAGTCCATAACCACTCAGACTGGCACGAAGCATGCTTTTTTTTTCAATTATGTAAAAAAGAGGGAATTAAACATTACTTAACAGAAACATGATTATAACTCATAAGCTGAGCCACAAGACATGTTTCTCACATCAATCAAATCACTTGAATGTAAGCACAAAGAAATTACAAAGTTTATAAATTGCTACAAATTTAAATTTGATCGATAAGGTTCCTCCGAACGCTCTGATATAAAATTGGAAAGTGAATTGCATAGTGATCAACTTGACAGAGGAAAATTTAAGTCATATCAGAGCACTTTGGTTGCACCAGGTCCAAACTTCAGATGGGTCACCCACCACCGATACTTGATATAGTTTGGTACACGAAAATATAGCTTAGGCTTTGACTTCTTTGTGAAGTCTTCATATGACACTTTACTTTACATGTTGATAAAACAACATGTGTATCTTGCATGCATGTATGATAATGAAGTTATTTGTCAGATAAATGCTGGATTATGTCGCAGGTAGTACAACCTGTTTAACTTTGGACCTGGGCAGCACTTTCTGAACAAGGACCTGACATCGTCAACCAGGTGCCTAATGCAGACACTTCTTTTACCATTCGATTACATAAACAATTTTTTAAATATGAAATTATCAAACTGTAACCCATGAAATAAATTCAGGCAGATAAACGTATGCAGAAATGAAAAGAAATGTACGATTAAACACTGGTGTATCTGTTCCCCTATGGGTTGTTAAATGTCAAAATGTTTTAGGTATGCATGTTAATGCCACTGTGAATGGTTATGAATTTATTGAAACAACTGAGATAATTCTTGATGTTAATATCAGTGAATCTGCAAAAATACAATAAAACCCCATCTCCATAAAATGAGAATTTTCGCTGCCACGCTGCTCAAAGACAAGCCTCAGAAATGAAGGTCAGATTTTAATACATTTTACTCTGTCAACAATAATCAATACAATCAAGTTTAGCACTGCTTGTCACATGTTTGTGACAAAACATTTTCATAATTTCATGATTCTCACTGTCATAGCCTGAAAAGTAGTTGACGTTCACAAACTTCAATAATTGACAATGTCGAGATGCATATTTCTGGGGGGTGGGGTCAATTACAAGCAACATAACATCGATGAAATGGTTTTTGTCCCACCCGAAAAACTTCCACTTTATTCAAGAAGGAAAACTTTAATGTAAATACAGCTATTTTCTTAATGCCATGAGTAAGCTGATCAGCAAGCCATGTTGATCAAAATCAATAATATTGACGGACAGGAAACCTGATAATTAGCACCATTTTCATTTGTGTATACAAAAGTTTTTTAAATTAAATAATTCCAAAATGTCAGGCACTGTACAACCAGTGGATGGGAGGGTCACATGGCAATGACCCCCAGCAGTGGTTTTTGGGGTGCTGCAAGAGGAACCCTGTAAACATTTTGCTGTAACTTGGATGTCAGTTTTATGTTCAATCCGTTGGACTGAGGCCGGGTGGTGATTGGACATAAGTCCCATGTGAGACCAACATCAGTCTCAGAAACAATACGTTGCAACTGGCAAACAACGTCAGAGGGAGGTCTGGAAATATTGCAGTCTATATGCTGATGTCAAAGTCACATGGGCATTGAGGTGTCAAGTTTTGTCCAAGTGATGTCAAATGGCCATCTTTGGCTACTTTGATCCAACGTCAAACGATTTGCAAACAGCGATACAACAGATGTGAGACTGACATTAGAATCTGTCTTAAAACAGACATCAACCCAACAGCAAATGTTTATAGGCCAAATTGTGGTAACCAGTTCTAGTGAATGATGTAGAATTATAAATGAGCACCAAAGGAGATAATAAAAAAAAATTAATATGGAGAAAAGTGAGTTTACTAAACAATTTCCTGTGAATACCTTCATCCTTTCCAACATCAGTGTTATCATCGCGGCTTCTACGCCTAAATGAATATGATGTGCCCACTCATAAGGAAAGTGGGAGCATTGACAACACTGTACTTTTGCTGTACCTTTTGACTTTGTGCCTATGACTTAAAACTACTGCAGTTTAGTTGCATATAACCGTCCAAACCTCCGACACGAATATCATTAGCTGTGAACGTTTGGCAACACTCGCCTCGAGAACATCCCCCATCCCCCCTATCCTGAACTTGGTTTCTAACAACTTCACAATTCTTGCAAAATAATTTCAAGCACCATCATCATTATGTCACTACTAACTTCCACGAGTGACAATAAGCTGTATATATCAATCAAGCATAGAAGAGACCCTAATGACATGAAAGAGTTACCCTGATCTGGTACCATACAACGGCAACGTTTCTCTGAATAGCACGCTTTCCCCTCAAAAGTTTAGTAGATGATGACTATTCTTCTTTCAGGTAGCAACCACAGATTCCTCGTAAGATGGTGGCGGTGTGCTGGGTCGGGGAGATCCTTCACCCTCACGGACATTTGCGTTTTCTCCTGTGCCTGTGAGAGGTTGATGCTCCTCAGTGGCAACAGTTTCATAGGCAGGGGGTCTATCCAAGGGCAGCATGACCTCAATAGGACAGTCTAAGTCACTGATGACCTGACCTAAGTGAAATGCATCTTGGTAGCGGTTGGACCAATGGCTGAGGTCATTGCGTAGTCTGACATTTGACGTCGTAGAGGGCGGAGGATGTTTGCAGCAACATTTGTCCATGACAAGGCAAGACAGATATGAAACAAACGTCAAACACAGGATTCCGCCAAACGAGGAAACCAGGGCAATGACAATAATGGCACCAGATGAAAAAGAAAGCTCTGTCCAAGAAAAGAAATACTAGAATTAAAGCAAGCAATGACGAGTCATATATGTCCATTCATGTGTAAGACCCAGAGGAAGGTCATAGCATGTGTGAATGTGGGTTTTTGTTTCTCAATTTGTTATATGTTTATAGGATTACCTCTGTAGGTGTCCAACAAGAGGCAGCAGAGGTTTCACAAGAGGAATTGAACTTAGGGAATAGGTGAGACATTCCTCAAATAAGAGTAGAGACACCAAATGCTGTTTGATTGCCACTAAAGGTTCCCCTGCAATGTCATTATTGTATACATCCACCAATGCTTGTAACGAGGAGGAACAATCCAGATGCTTCCTTCCAATGACCTGTGACAAACTTGTACAATCCAAAATAAAATTAGTGTCAATCTATTCCTTCAAAGCAAACTACTCAAATACTGAGATTCCTTTTAAAGTTTAAATTTATTTTTACATATTGAGGGATCAGGCTTTACGACATTGTCAGACTTTTGTCCTCCCCCCCCCACTTAATCCGGGCCGTCAGTGCAAGTGGTCATTTGACTTACACTGTCGCCAGTGACATGTCGAGATTTTGCACCAACTCAGTGCTGTACTTCACGAGGATAATGATTCATTGATAGAGAGAGAAAGCTGCTTTGCTTGCTTAAATTCTAATTTTTCACCACGCCAACCCACAAAACTGTAACTGCAAGTATATTTAACAACATATTGATTGCCATACACTGAAGGCTAACATTTTAGACATACAGCTCTAACTTATCCCAATGAAACTACTCAACAAGAGGTTGACTGCATATCAAGTCTGAAAACTAAAGCATCTGTTGGCTGTGAAAATTGTGACAGGCCTGTGACATAGAACTGTATCTTCTATTAGCAAACTTATCACTTTTTGATCTGGAGTAATGTGTTTTTCATACTTCGCCAAAATTCTTTACATTATATCTTGGCAAGTGTAAGAATTTCCAAATGGGACTTCTTACACACCTAATCAGAGATGTCAACTTAATAAAAATTGGGGAGTTCGATCCAGACTCTCTTACATCACATCCAAGGGGGACCCCTAGTATTGTAAACAATTGGAAGACAGTATCAGAGGCAATAACAAAGATTAGTGGACCTATCTCAGATGGTAGATTGAAAGCAAACACTCACCATTATCTGCACTCTTAATGTTAGGCTCCCAAGGAGTATTAGAGAAGTTGGTTTGTGCGTAATGTAAACACGAGACCCCAGCATCTTCTTTGTGATTGCAGTCCGCATTTTGGAAGCCTTTATGTTTGCAGTGGCCAATGTTACTTTCGTTGCCCACACATTCTACATCATCCAACAAGATGACTCCTGAGCCGGGCCCAAACATGGCAGAATTATGTGCACTCTTGGCCCCTGGAAATCCAAGCTGATGGCACACCACCTCAGCATCTTGGAGGTCCCACGAGTCATCACACACCGTAGACCAACTTTCTCCCTGTCTGCGAACCTCAACACGGCCCTCAAAGAGAGAACTTGAGCCCATCAACCTTACATCCAAATCTGCTTGGAGAAAGAGAAACAAGCTGTCACAATTCTAAAGTAGTGAGAGGCAAATATTAATACAGGAAACACATTATCGGCAATTCATCTCCATCTGGTTCACTATCCTCCACAAAACTATTCTGTTCAGCCTACACAAGGTTACTGTATGCACATTGACTGTACAGTCCCTGCTGAACACAGAACATGAGAAAACACTCTCTGTAATGATGCAGCCATGATTATTGCTGTTTGCAGCAGGTATCCAGGTACCCAACCAACCCAGAAGTGTAGAACCCAGTTCTGAAATTGCGACCTGGATTCAAGTATCATCAATGTACTATGTACATGTGACAAAAGTCAGTATATATCAAAACAAGAATAACTTCATTGTCATGCCCATATGTACGATAGGGGACGTTATGTTAAATTGTAAAGCAACATTCCGTATTATTACTTCATAACAGACTCAATTCAAAGCCTGACGGACGTTCTTTCAGGTTACCCAAACGACTATGGAAGATTGGTACTAGGGTCCAAAATTTTTAATCTGTGCAAACACTAACCACTGTTAGTTTATTTTAGTAAAATAAGTATTTGAGGATCTAAAAGTCTGCAGACTCATCGCAACTCCTATAACATGCTGATCGTGGACGAACACTGGCGAACTTCGCCCACTCTTTTCGATCAGTGTTCGGGAGGTAATAAGGCAGGAGTGAACTAACACTTCCACACAAACCCAAACTCGCCACTTAATGTTCCCATCAAATGGACGAGAGTGTATCTGCCAGACTTTAGCCAATTTCCCAAAGGTTCGTAGGGATGGAGAACCTGCCTGGCTCAGCAGCCCATTAGCTGTATCGAGCAATCTGAAGCAGATGAGACCTTAATCAGAAAACAGGAACCCTAATTGAAATCACCAAATAACACTGTAAACAACCTTGCTGAACAAATTATCTTATTACAAAATAATTTTGAGTCCCCAGTAAAATATCTTTACAAGGTTGGGGGGCCCATATGTGCCATTTCTAAAGCTCTCTGAGATGATTCAAGAAGAAGCATGTGTGACTTAATGTATACCATTAAGGCATTAACATTTCTTGGATTTGACCTTCCTGAGAAACACCTGTTAGCAGATGCCACATAAATTTCTCTGAAAATAGTCTCTTCTTTTTATTTGAACCCGAAGACTACAGGATACAAATAGGTGGACAGATTTACACCCTGACTACAGCATAGGACTAACTCAGTGGAAGGTAATTACAGTTTACTTCACCCAGCCTGTCTTCAGCACTATGTTTGGCCAATGTCACTGTAACTAAACAAGAACAGAATGGAAGAATGCATACTATTTTCCATACAGTATAGAGTTTCATTCCAATGGAAGGCACAGCATCACCTAACTCATCACAACAACCAATTGTATGCACCTCTTCATGTCATGTTCACTTGTCCATATTTGCAGATCAGAAAACATTTGGAAAGGAACAAGATAAATGTGCAATTTTAGACAATGTGTGCTTGTAGACTACCTATCTACATGATCATTGACTACTTTATCTACCTGATCGAAGACTACCCACCTTCTTGATCGCATGACTACCTATCTCAATATCAGTAGCAAGAAAGACATGGCGGTGGTTGCTTTCAGTACCACACATGAGTTTGTGTGTTGTCACCCTTCACACATACTGGGACTTGACGACACAAACTTCAAACAGTAGATGCATTCTGCTGCGAACAATCAAACACAATTGCTCTCATTTACAAGAGAATTTGGAGACTTATAGGTCAAAATCTGCTTCTAAGGTTTACCTTCTCTTGGACTGAGTGTATTTTCGCTAACAGGATCCCCACAGCAAACTGCTGCTGTGCGGGCAGGGTGACATTCCGTGGGGAATATCTCTCTCATGGAACACTTCAGGAGACTCTCTTCAGTGCCTGTGCATCTCAAATCTGCGAATCTGATCTGATGGTACCCGAGCGCATCGTCGTAGAATCGCACCGCCCCCTCCGTCGAGTAGCCCATCTGGGTGCATATCGTTTCCACGTCCATCAGGTCGAAGGAGCTGTCTGCGCATATCGTCCACCAGATGTTGTCAAACTTTACCTTCACAACTCCTCCATACATGCACCAACCAAACTTTCTAGATCTCTCAAACTGCAGGAAATCCACTGCAAAATCAGGAAGAAGACAAGAATAACACAGAGTGAGTGAGAGTACGGGGAATTTACGGTGATGCTAAAATTTAAGATAAAAGAAAGGGAAGGAAAGTTACCAAAAGACCAGTGTTGTCACATGACAGCTGATGCTGACAGTGTTACCCTTGGAATGTAATCTCACTAAATTCAAGCAGAAATGAGATCCCACAGGAAAGATCCAACATGAAATTGTGAACAAAGCAACAACAAAGTCCCCACAACAGCTAGCACTAAAAGACCCAATTCCTGACATGGGGGGGTGAGAGGTGCACGGCAGTGTCAAATATTACCTTTCTTCATCAATACAGTAATAAGAGGTGAAATAGTATAACAGACAGGAAGTTGGGATTGGAACACAGCGCAATGTTCCCACCCTGTATTGCATAGGCTATCGTTGATCATTTCTTTTTTTTTTTTTGGAGCTGACCCTTGGAGCTGACCCTTTTGGTTTCTCTTCTCTGCTCTTTGATGAATAATACCTTTGTGTCCCATGTTCATCATGTTTGTTAATTGCTGTGATGACATCTACATCATAGGATCATAAAAAATAACATCATCAGCTGGATCAATTATTTCAAAAGAACTACCGTTTAAATGCACTTGAGTAGTGAGATAATTCACTTAAAACTTTCTCTCTTTTAGCACAAAGAGAATTTAAGTCATCATCCACAAATTTGGCTACCAATTTTTTTTTTCTCTTAACTTTTCCTTTCCAACTTTTTCTGCTATAGCTAAATCCGAAACATGAAACCAACTTTCTAAGATGATGTAAACTAAAACCTAGCTGCAGGGCTCAAAGCAAACTTGAAGAAGGGCACAGCCAAAATGAGCAAATTGGCCATTGGTCACTTCTTAGAACATTCACTGAGGGGCACCGCTGCCATCAGTATAGACGCTGCAGAGTCTGCTTGGGCTGGAAAGTTTCTGTTCCTAATCTTGATTCCGCCACCTCTGAAGAAACATCCATATATTTACTTCACTGCTCTTCCGGAAGAGTATTTACTCCCCTCTGATCGCTGCAATCGCAGACTGGACACTTGTTTCAATAAATGCACACTAACTAAAACCATTGTTTTTTGCTACCAAATTTGGTAGAAGCCAGTCTCGGCCATTGTGAGACATGATGGGAGTGATGATGGGGAAAGGACCTAGGACTGAATAGTTTTGTAAATATCACAGTAATATTCTACTCCCATTCAGCATATTGCTAAGTCTCTCTTAGCAATATCCTATTTCTGCCGTAGGCAAATCTGGTGATAGGGTGATAGTTAGCCTAGTTACCATTATTTTCTCTCATTGTTCGATCGCTGCTATTGGCTCATATCATGAAACCAATGCGTAGTATTTAAATATGTATTAACCATACCATCAAACTTGACTATTCATTTTTACATAATTACATCGAGTATCCAAAGTCTTTCCAGCGGACGGCGATCACAGGGAAAAGTGATTACTAGAAGAGTAAATATCCTCTGTTAGGTTTAAGTAAGCTGCAGCTCAAATTGAGAGGAATGCATCAAAGGAGGAGAATTCATTCGCCAAGAGACTTTGAAAAGTCTACCATCAGTAAGGCTCCAAGAGCCATGGCTATCAGAGTTGTTGGTTATTTCGAGACCTGTGGCTGTTATTTTTTTACAAGATGAATAAACCATATGTCATACACCTGTCCACATTCCCAAAGTATCCTACTTGGTACTGCTTAAGTCTAAGGAAATTTTACACGACAATGACAAGCATCCTTCTGAGACAGCATTTTTCCACTCAATCTAGCAAGAAATAGTATGAAAACTGACCACTGACCAAAAAGTTCTTTTTACACTGATGACGACTGATCAATCACACAAGGGTAAAGGTTACTTTATTAATATCTGCTTTGTTTGCAACTACAGCTCTGCTAATACCACAGTTTGTCACTACACTTTTCTCCTAGTTCAAGCTGTTTACACTTAGTAAACACATCAGGTTACCACAAAAGGAATCCACTATACCCTACCTCTACCTCAAAACAAACAAAATTATGGTGCAGTTTGACCAAGCTATTAAACTTATACAGCCTTATTTGTCAACATTGTCAGAAGTGGATAAATCCAAAGCTGCTTGCCAGCAAATGCTTGACTATTTATCATAACAAAATATTGCAGATTAGCTCTCTGCAAAGCTTTGGATACACGGCTAACATACATTGGTAAATTGTCTCACAAACTATGCAGCTGAAAGGGGATGCACAATTCCTGGCATGAGTTAACCAGGGGAATTAGAAACAGGCTAAAGCAGGGCTGGCATGACATATCCCCTGGGATCTCCACAAAAAGATGGCCCTGCAAAAATTTGATTACTGTATCCTTTAGGATAGAGTATTTCAGACTGAATGTTAGCATTTGTGGAGATCATCTGTGCTAAGTTCCATTTTGTAGGCTTGCATGTACAGACAGAGAAATCTACAAATATACAAGAAGGGAAAAACAACACAAAAAGGAAATCTCTGGAGTACATTTCAAGTCCAGGAGGGGGGGCGAAGAGACCCACAACCTTTGCTCTCCTATTGTGACTAGCAACAGCAAACTCTTGCGGATAATTACAGTCAAAGGGGACACCACCCTAGCTTGTGCCAAGGGTCTCCCGACGGTACTGTAAATCTGGCCAGGATGGTTGACACACCTTCAGATGTGAAGTTGTTGCAGGTTGAATGAAATTTTAAATACTGAGAGAAAACATGTCACGGAGGAGAGCTCACTACATGATGTCACCAGAAACGGTGACATCAGCTTTAGGGAAAGACTTTGGGAAATAAAAACTCTGATGAAGTTTGACCTACCTTTACCCACAGATTTACTCATTGACAGCTAAGCTGCTTTTTCCTTTGGTTTTACTCTTTTAGTACTATTTGCACCAGATCCAAAATTTCAAGACTGGTGGGTACCCACAGTCCACAGTTGGCCACATACCCAAATACAACATCTCCATTAGGTTTACGAGTGTGTTGTGAAATAACAAAACATTTTGATTTGTACTTAAGTGTAACACCATGTATCTCACCTTCTGGTATGGCAATGAAGGGTTCTTAGTTGGGTAAACTATGGTTATTTTGTCACATGTGCAATAAACCTTAGCGAAACTTGGGACACAGGAAGCAATTTCAATAGCAGATCCTGATGTTGTCGGTCAGGGTAAACAGCTACCTACTGCAACCATTATTTTGTAGATGACTTTTAATCAAACATTGTTTATCACCTTAGACCTCAGTAACTAAACAAACGATAGTGCCTGGGCTGATCCTATTTGCTAATGTCTAATACATCAAAACTGTCAGCACCAAGTGTTGACTCAAGGGTACACTGAACAAAACAAAATCGTGGATGAGATCCTCACACAGGTACCAAGGACCGCAACCTGCAAAGCCCTTTAAAACAACATTTTGGGGATTATTAACATGCTGTTCACAAATATGGGTCGGGTCTTTTGTTGTTTTCACAAGACAAAAATACTTATGTTTGCTATTTACCCAACTTCGGCAAACCTTCCCTCACCTATTATACACCTAACACTGTATTAATATCGTATACCTAGTCAACATCAGTCTTGGTTCAAAGGGAGGTACATCCACTTGAACGAAAGGGGAAAGGTAAAGTCGACCAATTCTAAAAGAATGGAATTTATCCTCAAAAATGGTTATTCCAGGCCCTTCTTCTCTCAGTCAGCATCCCAAAAAGTGTATACGAGGAGTTATCGCCTCATCTCTAAAGATCTAAAACTGGTTGAAGTATATTTCTCCAGATTCCCCAACTTTATAATCAATACAATCATCAAAGACTTTATTCTTCTGCCATGTAATCAATTCTGTCGTATCATACCAAAACTGCCATTCATTCACCTTTGTGAAATCAAACACATGGTTTGTACAAATTGCTATTGTCACAATTCAATTACTCTTGAATGACATACAAGGTCATGAATCAACAGTGCCAAGATCTTTCAACCAAAGTAGTTCTGCTGTACATACATCCTTTCATAAGTTACATTCTGGCTTCTTCTTCTCTTCCTATTTTCTGAAAATGTCAACTGCAAGACACTGAACTGATTATTCTATAGCCTGGGGGATTTCAGCCATTTGGTAGGTGAAATATTACTACTATACAGTGAACAATTCATCGTTATAAGTATGTGGGTAAGATGGTGCTGATAATGTGAACAGAAATGCTGAAACTGTCCTAGCAGTTTCTAAATGGAGCAAATTGAAACAATAGACAGTTTTTAGCAAATTCCCTGACTTTTTTAAGAGTTACGAGAATAAAGATGATTTTTCCCAACTTTCCAGATCTCAAAATTCATATTTACTTTTCACTGACTTTCCATGAATTACAGGACTCAAACAAAAACTGTAATATTACGGAAAGTGTCCCTCCAGATCTTTGCTTAGTTATTATTGTATGTTTCTTATAAATTCTTTTAACATCTCATGCGCCTGTGCAAGTGTAGCACCCCTAAATTTACCATAAGTGTACTAGTAGATGTTCTTGGTGTAAACTCCCTTCCCCCTTTGGTACCCAGCCCCTTCTTAACAGCACCCAATGTTCCAAGGCACAAGCTCTGTCTTGGGTTAACAACCAGCCACTTCCTGTCCACCCCTCTGCTAGTTACATCATCATTCCTGGTAAGAGGGATGATCCTACTGACCAACAGGTGATGTCACCTCGAGACACAAGGTTCTCCGGGAAGAGTAAACAATTCCTGCTCTCCAGCCAAAATACTGGCTAGTGGAGCGTAACAACTGATGCAACCCTCTTGTT
>VJOZ01027752.1:5825-23902 GCA_009801055.1 Stichopus horrens
ATTGGTAGAATTATATCATCATGAATACCAATACCTCTATCTTTTCTCCTTTTTTCCTGGAATCATGACTTTCTTGTGGATACAGCATTTGGTTCTTTGCAACATCCATCTTGCATTTCTTGTAGACATTCTCAATCTAAGCAGTTGTGTGCATGTGCCTATTGAAAATAACCACAAGATCTTGTACCTGATCCTATTGGGTGATACACACATCACTGAAATAAAACTCTAAAACGATCATGTACATTATTAGTCTGTCTACTTATGAATATTCAGTAAATTAAGTTTTGCTGTGATTCAGTTTTAGTCTGTTTGAAAACATCCAGTCACTCTCTTTCATAAAGGCATGATTCTTGCACCACACAGGACCTAACCTAAAAATCAGGACCTAACCTAAAAATCACGACCTAATCTAAAAATCAGACTGCAAGGGATGTGCACCTGCATGTCATCAGCCTACATATGATAGCGCAAGTCACGTGTCCAGATAATATCAGCCAGGAGAGCAATGTACAGTATAAAGAGATTAACGACAGTCCCATTGCTGAATTATGAGGGACAACAAAATAGGTAAAATACTAGTTACAGTAGTTGTCCTGTTTTCCAAGTCACTGCAGGTGCACACATCTACTCAAGGACTGCAGTGCATTACTCTCCCAAACTGGGCTGCTACTTTCTCCCTTGGCTCTTAATCATGAGTAGTGGATCAGATCAACAATCTTGGACAAAATACCTTGGGACACCTCGCTACCCCTTTCAATGTCGGCTGTAGGATTACTGTTCAAAGAGTACATTCACTCCTATAGCGCAACATTGGAAAGTTCCGTGGGGTATCATTTTATCCTCTGAACTAAAATTTAGTATTATAATTGCAACATATGGCAAATTGTCCCAACAATTTTGTTCAAAGGATTGTCTGAGGATTTGGACAGGCCAAAAGCATGGGCGTGGACCAGTAAAATGCGTCGCTTTTTAATTGGTTAAATTTCTATTGGGAGTGATATTCCGTGCAACAAGAAACATTAACAGTGCGTATTCGGCATATTTTGGGCCTATTTTGAAGTTGGTTTTCTGTAGTAATATTACTGTGTGAATGCTGCCGATGGTACTCCTGTATTAAGGAGTAAAGGAAGGACTTAGCTAGTCAAATTCATGTAGATGTTTGCACCACATGTGCTTAATAAAATCCAGTCATGGAGGAGATAATATCATATGTCCAAAGTTGACTTAGATCAATTACCCATACCTGGAAGATCAGATCAACAACTGGAGATGATACTAGGATTTTCTGACCTTCGATGAGAGATCAGTACAGTTGATACTAAAGTTCCTATCAGTATTGGGGCCATTACAGTAGATACTTAGGTTCTCAAGTAGATAAGAGGTAACAAAGAGTTGGGAGGGGAGAAGGGAAAGAGTCATCAATTTGGTGTAAGTTACTATTAAATGTGCTTGAAACAAACCATGTATACTTGAAAATTTGGCTAATTTTTGGAGCAGTAAAGTAGACCTTCAGTTAAGTTTTCTTCAACGATTCCATCAGGTCTGTTACTGCTGCTATCGTGCGTGGCGCTCAAAGCATCTACGTGACGAAGAGAAGAGGCGGATAGCATTCTTTCCTTCCATCAAACCGGAGACCAGAGAGGGATCCCAGATACAGCCAGAAGGAGGCTACATCCAATATGCATCTATTGGAAGAACCCAGCCTATACGCATCCAAACCAGAGAACCAGGTTTACAAGAAAGGTAAGGAGAGAATGGAACACTTGGTTAAATCAGAAAATGTATGATACCTATAGGAACATCAAAGAGATATACCCTGAACTTCAAAAAGATCTCATATCTTTAAAGGTTTTAAAAGCATTTAGTCTTTCTTTGTGTCTTGCAGGAGGTTTTCCTCGAATTCTCTGACATTAGACATAACCGGTCCGAGTGATACAGTTAGGTGGGTGGCATCACCGCCTAAAGAAAGGTAAGACCTACCACCTACATTTTGAAGAAAACAACGCAATTGTAGCCAGTTAAATTTGGATCATTTTTAAGCAAGGATCTTTAAGGTCAGTTAAAGGTCACAAGTGGAGGACCTCAAAATGTAATTTTAGAAGTGGTCTCTTAGGTATAACTCCCACTCCAGGTGAAGGTTGTTGTCTTCCCAAGGTTGTCAGAAATCATGTAAGAAAAGAAAAGGAGTTATTTTTTTTCATTTTAAAGGAAGTATATCTTTCTGTTGGTTTACAATGGCTTGATCTGTGTGTATTTGGTTTGTATGTAGTTATATCATTACTCAGAGAACACTAGCATTCTTGAACACAACACTGTAAGTGTAGACTGTTGCACTCAATAGTTGCTTGCATTGGTACTAAGGTGTTACTTAGTGCAGTGCAATGTATGATATATTATAGACCATTTCACTGCAAATTAATGCATTGGAATTACAGTAAATTACATTACATTATACAAGTGCATTACAACACACACAATGTGCATTACAACACATGCTAGTACAGCACAGTTTATCCTGGTACAGTGCACTTTCTCAGTGTGTGTCACAACAGAAGTGCTCAGTACTTTGCAGTGCAAGTCAGATCAGTACAGTACAAGAGCTTATAAGAAAAACAAATGGAAACCAACTGTATGTTAGTACCAGGTGCTCCGGTGTGTAGCCCACAGCTTACCAGGGTTGACAGTCTCAGCCCATTCAGCATTGTATGGACTCACCTAATGTTAATGCATGCCACATCAAGTGTTTTATTGTGATAATAGAATTGCCATAGCTTTCATTGTCATATGATGACCCTTCCATCATTGAGTGTCACAATCAATCTCTTTGGTAGCCATTTTCTTGGTCATTCATCATCCTACCAACAATGGAGTCAGTTTTGTTTGATAATCTTGATCTAAAACTTCTAATGCCATTTTTCTTCTCTTGGGGATTGCATCGTTCACTCATGAAGCCCTCTCCTCATCCAGTCCCTCAGAATGGAAACTGTATGCATATTCACTTTAAAAGCAAAACACAAGAGGGAAAAATGTGAGGAACAGAAGGGAGAAGGTGGAATCCATTGAAATGCAAATTTCTGTTTCCATTGTCATCATCAACAATAAACTTTTACGTCATTCATTTGGATGACCTTGTGGCTATGACAAAAGTCAGGACTTACTTCATTAATTGCATTTGGTGATCTGGCCAGCCAAACCACAAATACGTAATTAAGAGAGCTCTGTGCAGTTAAAGGAAAACATAGATGCAAAAGGACAACAGAAAACAAACAAACCCAACCAAATGCCATTTGACATTTAGGAGAAGCTGCCAAAATGATAAAGTGCCTCATGCATTCCCTTGTAGGATTTTTCATAAAGGGAAATAATGACTTGTTAAGTGTGGACATTGGATGGAATGACACTCAGTTGGTTAGGGAGTGATTTGTGCATTCAGGGGTCACAATTGCAGTTTGTGTACAAAACTGTCCATTGTTCTGTCATTTTGTGTTAAAAAGAGGGATGAGGTTATTACAATTCGAATGTGGTACACATAGCAACATCAGTCAAAAGACCCTTCCTGTCTGTTCTGATAGAGGTTCTGTAGCATGTTTCATAGTCTAGAAACATCAAATAAATATAAACTAACAGTGGCTGATCTTTCAGCTTGGGGATGTACTATTAACCTTACAGAAAGATGTTTCATATGGTGTGCAGGGTTTGAAATAGTGAATTATTGTGGTGTAGCAAAAGGTGCCACACTAAAATGATTCAGACTAGCAAGTTTTCCTTTTTGTGTTGCAAATTTTGCCTAACAATATCAAACTCACAAATTTTTCAACTATACGTGTGCGCAGCTTGCGAAAGCTTCTGGTCTGTGTGATTGATGAGAAAGTATGGATGGTTTCAAAGCTTGTGGTTTGTGTTTGTCCTGAAGGTTAATTGCTGGAAAATTTGTCCATTTCTGATTAAGCCATGTGGATTGTGTGTTGCTTAGTTCACTTTGTTCAATTTCTTTATGCTTTAGCAAACACAGTGAAGCATGGCAGCCATTGCTATACATTTCAAGGTGTACATAGCAAGTTCAAGAAAATATTGGGATGTGATACAAGTAATTTCAAAAGCTGGTGGTCTGTCAAGGAGATTAGGCCCATGATTCCTTGAGTTCAGCAGATGTCAAAGCCTGAAAATCTGGCAGGCATGAAAACTCTTAAAGTGAACATTTGGTTCCTATGCTCTGTTTCCTTCTGCAACCTTTCTCAATTATTTGAGACTGAACTACAACCACTCAGATTAGTGTACAGAACAATATTATGTCACCACAACAAAGCAAGCAATTATTTCTAGCCATTGATTCATTCCTTCTAGTGACCTTTTGCAAGGTTTGTACAATCACCCTCGTCTGCCAGACAGATCTCCATGGGTGTAAAATGTCTGTCACTGAGTTGGATTTAACATTTTCCTGTTTTGATTTTATGCTTCCGTTCAGTATCATTGCTGCCATTAAATATGACCTTGTGTTGCCAGAGCAGTGAGTGTTATTCTCCTTCCATCTCAAGGGTTTCAATCTTAAAATGGTACTGTAATGTACAGATTTAACATTAAGTTGTCACATTCCTTCACACCAAAAAAAAAAAAGAGAAGAAAAGACAAAGGATAATAAAGCAGTTGTTAATTTAGCTGTAAAGAGATGATGCGTCTTTGTTCTGTCTCAGTAAAACATACATTAGCCCTTCAAATGATTTAAGATGGACATTGAAAGAAACAACCCTCCTAGAAGCATGTCACAAAGGGATATAGACTTTGATGAATCAAGTTTAAACAAAATAAAGCTTGCATGTAATTTGACAAATTATGTTCACAAAGACACATGGAAAGATCAGCATTGATGGTAGTTTGTGATGACTTTTATTTCTAATTATACAAGAATGGTTGACTTTATGACACCAATGACTTCCACCATTCCATCCCTCTGCTTTCCTTTGCTGTGGTGGTACTGATTGTGTAAAGAACTTCATTTTTGTCCTGTGTGAGCTTCATTGTACAGTAAGTAAAATTGTGACATCATCCAATTTTACACTCACTCCTTCCTTGTATCAACCTTGTGACCTTGAATGTCGTGTAGGTCAAGATGCACTTTGCTAGGGCATCAACTTCTCTCATTTGTGAACATCAAGTAATGTGTTTGGTGAGGACATTAAAAAAATGTTTGTAGTAGCTAAGTGGACCTTGACAGTTCTTTTGTTTGCCTGTACTTGAATTAATCTTGCACTTATCTTTTTTTCTTCATAGTATTTTTTTGTTTGCTTGTGCAAACAACAGATGGAAATTCTATTACAAGTTGTAGTGCAAAATGTTTGGATATCATTGAAGGAGTTTAAAGTGGTGTAACAGTGGTTTTGAAGTTTGCACCACCGGTGGAAAGTTTTTTCTTTGTGATTTTTTCCTTAAAATGTGAATCAACAAAAAAATGTATGTGTATCATCGCAAGGGTTGGGAATCAGATCTCTAATAAATGGTAACAAATACTGATAGTTATAACAACATGGTGTTGTATCATGTGCAGTTGCCTTTAGAAAACATTTATTTGTGTTCCTCCATCAGGAGGAGCCTACTAACACGCCAACTTAGCTGTTTGAAATTTCTGCATGGATACCATTGTCAGAACAAATATGAAATTTTCACTGAGTTATGTCTCTTCATAAACACGTGCCCACATAATATTACAGCACTCAACCATTCTCNNTTATAAGCATTAATGGGATGGTTGGTATACATTTCAATTATAAAATCTGAACTGTGTCTTAACACAATTTGCGGGCTGTGCAAAATATACACAATCTCTATGCTGTATCAAAGTATTGTTAATTTCTGCCCTTAAATGTCCTCTACAACATATGTTGAAAATTATCCCACAGAAGAATGAAGTCTTGGAAGAGAGAAGTTTAAGATGAGAAGAAGACTGCCTGAATTTTAAATCATCAGAAATTCTTGTTGTCCATCTTCTCATCATCTCACTCTCTATTTCCTTCCCATTGGATTGGGTTTGTGTTTCAAAACTTTTGAACCGGTTCTCTTTGATAAATCAAGAGTTCCAATCAACTAAAAAGGTCTTGCTGTCATAGCAGCAGTGGAATCGTCATAGCGGTCTCTGTCAACTCGCCTCTTGTGTCCTGAAGACGTACCATCAAGTCGAAATACCCTATCTCTATACTCAGTCACTCATGAATCATTGTAAATTGAGGCCTGCAAATCACACCCTGAATAATGTATCCTGGATATACAGGTCGGTTTGGTTTGATGTTTAAAGGCTGTAGTTAGGGGATGGCCAGATTGTTTACCATCGTTCCTTTTTTCCATTCCCCTCTTCCTTTTTTAAATTTTGTTTGGCTGTCTGTCCTGGAAACAGGTGGCCAGATGTTTTCTGAGTTGCTATGAGAAGGTTGAAAATCAATCGATGCCAACTGTATTTTCCCTACCTATCCATAGGCATTGTTTTAAATTTGAAATTTTTTTTGGCAATTGATTTGGACAAAAGCCAAGAAAAGTGACACAGTAATGGCATGGAGAATACCAGCTGGTGCAGTGTTGAGATAATTGTACATACTACTGTACTTGGTCATGAGTGGATTAAATGTGATGGTAGCCCATATTCCAAAAGATAATCTGTCATGGTCTCTATGGATCGTTTGGATGCATTAATTTTGAGTTCTTTTTGTCAGTTGTTGCCCTGTGTCTTGTTCTGCCTCACTTATTCTCTGGTTTGCTGTTTGATTTTTGTGCCATTTTTAACCTTGGCAATTGTGATGTCATATATGTTCAGTACTTGTGTGTGTGTTTGTGTGTATGTGTTTGTTATGCTTTACTTGTAAATATGGTCTATTCCAAGAAGGGAACACTTTGATAGATGATGTTTGTTGCATGTAGTTAAAAGGTAAAACAAATCAGGTTTCAGTTAGTCATACTGGATTGCTTTTTCTTCAAGTGGGGAACTTATTTGACGAATTTACTGTGAAGCAAGCAACTGCTACAGAATGTCCCTGTGTGACATATTAATTAGGATTCAGCTTTTTGCATTGTGAGTTAATTATGTTAATTAAAATTTATTGTTACCTTTGAATGGAAAATTCGAATGCTTCTTTTATTTCATGATTCCAGTGAGGTTGATGTTTCATTTTAAGGTCCCAGGCAAAAAATGTCAGACATCCTTTTCCCATCTTGCCTTTTCAGAAAAGCGTTTTTGGTTGGTGGACTTGTTTTGGTGCATCTATGTCAACAATATCATCAGTGTTTGGGAGTAACTATGATGGAAAATTTTATGCATTGTGTGTGTTGTCAGTCACTGAGTAACATCCCTCTTGCTCTAATGATGCATCTCTGGTCTTTTCTAGTTTACCCACTCTGTCAACACCCAAGGGGTCTGACATTCAGTTGCTTCAGCCAGAAAATGCACTGAATAAAATAAAATTGTGGCCATTCATTTCAGGCATAAGATTGGTGCAATTACTTTGGAAACTAAGTGCAACTCTCAGTATTTACTTTACTCCTGACTTACCTGTCTCAACACAACAAATGCACTCCCACCATTCATGACAAGAGCTCTGATTTAACCTCAAGTCACAGTAGATGGGTCTGCATTTGTTGCACTGAGACAGGTAAGTAAGTTGTTCATAAATAACCAAATCCGGTGAGTTTTGAAATTGCTGTGGAACATAACATTTGTCAAATTTGTGTTGAACTCCAAGCAAAATTTAAATGTGATTTAGAAATCCTCACAAAGATGGAAGGCATGCTGAGTTTTACAGAAGTAGTTAGGTCACTGTATTTCTATGGCAATATGAGTCAAAGAATGTGATGGCATGTGTGTGAACTGCGAAGTTCTGTTAACCGTCTCAAAAGATCCAGGATATGCCTGCATGATTTTGTAATGTATGCAATGGGTGACAAAAGTGACTGACGGCTATTTCGCAGAAGTCACTTTTTGATGCTACCCTGAGTGCCACACAGTTATGAATCTTGATCTTTTTTTTTTTTGCTTGTAAGCAATTATTTCCTTCACCGTCTCTTCTTTTTTTGTCTCTTTGTTTTCAGTTCTGTTGAAGAGTATCTAGCTTCAGCAGGAAGTAGACTCACTAGGAAACAGCTTAGGAATGCTCTGAAGAATACAAGAGCTCTACATGAAGAATTCTGGGTAAGAATTACTGTCAGTACTTGTCATTGTAGACCAGTGGTTGCTGTCACCGTGTCAGTAGTGTGCGTATATTGTGTCTGTCATGTGTGAGTGTTTGTGACACGGTATCTGAAGAGTTACAACTTGTCATACTTACAGTAAGTAGCTCATGGAAGTCCTTTGCCAGTAAGTAGATCACATTTATCTCTGTAGTGGAGGTCAAGTGGTCTCCTGGGTTACAACAAGTCTCTCAAGACTAGGAGAATGTGCTGCCCCAGTCTCTTTCAATAGAGACAGTGCCGCTACCTGTTTATTGTTTGCTTGAGGACATTGTTCATTCTATTTAGGTCACTCCAAATATGAGCACATAACACCGAAAGTAAAGGAGTTAATATCTGTATTCTGTGGTGTTGGTATTTGTTGTGTAGGATGCCTATGCTTTCAGCAGGAGACACATCGTGTTTTTTGTGTCAATCGTTAGTGGTCGGCGTATTTTAACCTTTTGAAATCTGTGTAAGTAAAGTATCTCATGTTTAGTTTGTGGATATATGAGTTGGCCTGTCACAGAAAATAATATTATTAATCTTGAATGCACACTGTTGCTCACTGCTAAGTACATCAAAGTGTCATGAACCCTCTGATACCTCATTAAAACAAGGCAGTGTATTCTACTTTCATTATTGCAGTTGTGCTTAGTTTTTCCTTTCATTTTTGTCCCCCTGTTCCTCTGCCTGCTTTTTTTTAGTTTCCTCCTATCTTATGTTATTCTCATTTAATTATCTTCTTGTTTCAAAGGCCAGTTTATGGGAATATACATTTATTTTCCTCTGTTATGATTTATCAATATCTTCAACAACAGTCAAGACTAAGATTTAAATGCAGTTGGGGTGCTGACTCAAGGGAAATGAAATGTATTCTACTCAGCATTGCAATTACCTCTGAGCCATTCTTGGAAAGATCTGAAAATATCTCTCCATGACGATTGATGTGATAAACCCTGAAAAGGTCAAAAGTTGCGGATGTAACCAAGATTCTTTTAGAAGTCTCATGTCTATTAAATTAATGTATGTGGAAGCAGCCTGTTCTTTTCCTTCGGCTAAATAGTTATCATTGTCGTCATTCAAAGTTGTTGTTGTTTTCCACTTTAAAGTGTGTCCTTGTTTTCAAAGCACGTATTCACTGGAAAATTCAGATTTGGGAAGTTTTCATTGAAGAAGGTTTTCTTCTACGTTCGGTAATGGTAATCATTCTTTCTGGAACTTGATTTCGTCTGATATAGTAGTAACATGGACGGAAAAATAGTGCCGAGTTGGAAATAATCTTGCCTTACAGAGAAATGTCCATAGATTAATTCAGTCGAATGAACATGTATCATTGCAGTGAAGAAAACATTTGAATTTTTTGCTTGGCAAGTTGACTGTAAGCTAAGTTTGCTGGTTTCACACATAAACTTGTTCTATCTATCAGGTGGTAGTACTGTAGCTTATATCAGTGACATCCTCTCACCTACCTCATTCATAAGTACTTGCTGTTTAACAGAAAAGAAGAAAATTCCACCAATATTGTTGTTTGGAGCACATTTCACTATCATATGAAAAGAAATCCCTTACCCAGTTTATGTGAATGAGACCCATAATAGAACGGCTAAAAAGGGCTGTTACGTTTTGGAGGAACTAGTGTGGTCCCTTTCCTTGTTTAAGAGGGACATATGATTGCCCCTTGAACATGTCCATCAATTTACATGTGTGCCCCTTTTCAACATTGCAGTCACTGCATATCGTTTGGTACCATAATTGTATGTCATCATGTTTCTTTTTTCCGAAAGTTAAAAAAAAAAGTAGAATATAAGATGATAAACCCATCATAAACCTTCACAAATCAAAGAGGACAGTTTTATTCAGTAGAAAATGGGTGGGACTGTTGAGGGGGGTTCTTCATCTTCCATTTGTGCATTATTGAGAGTTAAGGAATGATTGTCCCTTGTTTATAATATGTACTTGCAAATTGAAGTGAAAAAACTCCCATACTTTGGGACAGAAGGCTGGACAAAGAATTGGTACAGAGTTGATGCATACTGTGTTATAAATTGGACATGTCTTTGTATCATGGTATTAAAAGACTAATTACATTAGATTAAAGTCTATTTGTCTAAGTACTGTAGACCACTTTCTAGGTGGTTGATGTATACATAGTCCCTTCAAAAGAGTCATGGTAGTGTTGTTCTGAGAAATACCATATTTTGTGTGATACTTCCATCTGCATCTTACCAAGACTAACACCCAGAATCTCGATTAAACTAAAAAAATTGCTTAATGAACAGAAAGCAGACATTGCAAGTATGAATGTTTCCGTAAAGATGGGGTTGTTAATTCATTATTTACTTCACCTTTCATGTACCTGTCTCAACACATTCAATGCACTTCTTTATACTATACTATTAGTATTCACAGGATGTTTACATGTCTTATTTTTTATGAAGACTGCACAAGGCAGTTGGTACTGTAAAGTCTTTAAGTGATCTTCCTTTTAAAACTGTACCTCTTCAGGCCGAGCAAGTGATTTGCTTTTCTTTGAATTTCAACATTCCTTTGGGGTTTACCATTCTGTGTTTACCTGTGATTTATCGGATACTAATTAACCAAGTTAGCATCTGAATTTACGCATCTGTTAAATACAAATTGGATCATCAATAATTCACTTCATCGCTGCCATCGTGAGAGGAAGAGGAAGACCAAGCTTCAATCAACTTGGAAGGGTTGGTGGGTGACATAACTTCCGCAGATTTATTGGCAGCACCTTTAATTGAATTCCGGTTTCTGGTTTTGATGAAAAGAGACACCTATTCAGGCAAGAAAGAGAGTGTTTGTGTATGTATGTGAAAGCTCCATTTGTATCCCAGAGAAATACTGATATTGGTATAAAGGCGAGATAATACCCATATATAGCGGTATATAGAAATTTATGACCTAGAAATTTATGACCACAAAATTTCTCAACACGGATGCCCACGGTTTTGGCATAGGCATTGCCTGCCATAGTACCTAACAATTTTTTAAACTTGTGTTAGCAATGCTACTATGGACTTAAATATGTATGACATTGTCAACATTCATTTGTTGCAGGAAACTGCTTAAAATTTTCTATTAGGTACACTGACATGGATGGCTATTGTTAATTACAAAATTACACACAAGAAGCATCACTACTGAATATCTTTACAGGTTTTTCTTTCCAATAAATTTGAAATGTTCATTCTCAGTATGCTATTTGAAACAATAAACAATTCCCTTGCCCTGAGTCAACTCAGTTGCTATTTTGCAGAGGAAAATGCACCTGCAGGTTTCCCCCACATTGGCTTTTGGCATAAAATATCTTGTCAAACTTCCAACATTACTCACAGGTGCTGTAAACAAGCAGCAACCTGTTAGGTAGCGAGCTATCCTCAAGTAAAAACATGCCTCCACCAAACAACATCAACATGGGTATAGTCTGAATTACCTCAATGTGAAGACTGTACAAGGCACCGTTCCAAAGTAACAGGAGATTGGAGGATTTGGAATATACCATTGTAAATAGGTCACTAACAAAGTTTGAACATGGAACTGTAAACTATGTGTAAAATGCGTACAATAACAAGGTAGAGTTATATCATTGTATATTATAGAGTTATAACGTTGTATTCTAAACAGTGCGTAAGTTGGTAGGGAAAACATCGTTCGGGTATGTATCGTCGTTATGTTTGTAGATTATGTTGTTGCCATACTACTGCATCAGTNGCATTGAACATGTTGAACAGTGGGAGCATGATGTGGGATAACTCTTGTAGAAAGGTTGTGTGGTGCAGGAAGAACCTGCCCTAGGACTGCCATATTTTCAAACTTTATCTTTCATAGGAAGTTAAGGAACGGTCTACCAGAGCAGTTAGCTCCTCTTGTAAACTTGTAAAACTATATCTCAACAGGATGGAGACCAAGATTGCCCTCACACCCTCAGTTTATTTTGTATACAAAATGTTAATAAGCACCAGAGGATAAACCAGTAAATTGTCCTGATTCTGTCATTTCAGAACATTCATGGTTCATTGTCAAAGGTCATGATAAGCAAATCACTGATTTGCTGTCACTCAGTTAGTGAAGGTGGGGTGGGGTGGGGGGTGATTGGTTATGACTGTTTTGAATTTATGTACTGAAAGTGCAATATCTCACTAGATCTGATTCATATTAAAGGTAATGATATCCTACTATTGTTGTCTTGTTAGTAATAGTTAACATATCACATTGGACATGCACTCTTTGCCTCAAGCATCCAAATTTTTGTTGAAATGTGAATTGGAAGATTTGACACAGAGACCCTTTCATACCTAACACATTTTACAGCAAGGTTACTGATGATATTTTAGATGATTTGAAGTTTTGTGGTTGCTTCTGACTTCCTTTGGTCCCTTCTGATGTGACTCCTGAAAGTTTGAACAGTTGAACCCTTTTATCCAGTTCAGATTTATTTTTTCATTAAGAAAATGGTACAGGCAGTGAGGGAAAATTTGATTTTGGTCTGGGTTTCTTTTACTTGATGTTTTTTTGACTATTTAGGTAGATGATGTCTTTACTCTTTAGTATGAATTGCATACTCAGGGTAAAAGTGCACAGATATGCTGGTAAAGAAATTCTCACGGCTATTGAATTTTAATTTCTGTCTATGAGGTGGCATCACCTGTCCACATGTTTTCTTTTCTGTAGTAGTTGTCTAAGTATAAACACTTTTCAGTCAGAGTGTGTGTTTTTTTTTTCTCAGAAAGTGGTGTATTTGAGCGGTCAATTATTTCTGATCGAATGCAAAGCTTCCTCGCTTGTGTTCCTGCAAACGTCACCTGAGATATGGGCCTCTCAATGTGTTTGATGCAAAAGGTTATGCACACGTTTAGAATATTTGTAGTTGAACTGTGAACATGCTTCAGTATAACATACAGCCAACTAACACAAATTGAAACAAATTTTTCCAGTATCCACAATATAGGACACAACAGGAAAAACTCTTTGAATGTTAAAGCCCAGACAGTTCACAGACAAGATGTATTTTGGTAGAAATCCATTTTACTGTTGTTTCTAATTGTCCATATCACCCTTAGAATTGAAACATTAATGGAAGTTGAATCATTTTAATGAGCAGCAATCCGTTAAAGTACCGCCATCTGTTGGCTTTGTATATGAACTCTCACAATTACACTTTCATATGAATATTGGTTATAAACATAAGTACTGTGCTGTATGTGGAACATGTATGTGCAGCATGTATATGTGGGACCTATATCTTGTGTTATTTTGCACCACACTTATATCATTGCATGTTTTTGTACACACACATATTTTGATAGTCTCAAGTGCTTATTAATTTGTTAACATCTTCAGTGGAGCCGCACACCCCTTAAGTGTTTGCAAGCACCTGTGATTGACCAAGAACTGCTGACATGTCCCACCTAAGTCAGAAAAAACTTCCACTGGAAAGAGTTGATTAATGGGTATTGATGGCATAATGCAGAGCCAATGGAATATTCCCATATTTTCTTCAAATAGGTTTGTATAGATACACTTACAAATACATACACTTACACACGCATAAATACACACACGGACACATTGAAGCATCATGACAAAACAATGGAATTTTCAGTCAAGCGCATTTGGGAGTCCTGCTCATTGGGGACAAAATTTGAGGACGTAAACCAGATATTTTTCTTTTATTCGGCATTATGTAGGCAATACCAATGAACCATCCAGAGACCATTGAGGTACCGGGTTCTACTGCCAAAAATCGTTATCGCACTATTTTGCCAAATCCAGCTACTAGAGTAGCACTGCCTCTTATACCAGGAGATCCATTATCGGATTATATTAATGCAAACCGAATAAGGGTAAGTAACAAAAATCAAAGTTACAGTATTTCTTGTATTTTCAAACCCTCTGTCCTACCCAAAAACAAATGAATCAGGTCATAAATGTTGGCTTTTTCATTTGAGTAAAATCGTTTTGGACTCATGTATTAAACATGAATTAATAATTCATTAAAATATGTAAAAGTAAACATTGCAGTGCAGTGCAGTCATGTCCAGCAGTATGGATCGCATATACTTTCATTGTACCAATATATATATGTATATAGAACTGTAATGTATTGGTAAGGATGGGAGAGAGATTGGTTGGTTTTTATCCAGCTAGACATTGGATGTAAAGCACCAAAAAGTATTTCATTTAATCACTAAGTTGGAGGAAGATTTTAATCTCACAGAATTAATTGTCTTCTCTCATCTCTTTTGTCTGTTTTCTTGTCTGCAGGGTTATGATCCTGAAAAATATGATTTTATTGCCTGTCAGGGACCCATGACTCATACGATTGCAGACTTTTGGAGGCTGGTGTGGCACTCTAACTCCCCTATCATCGTTATGGTAACCAAATTGAAAGAGAGAAATAGAGTAAGTGAAAGGTTGTCTGATCTCACCAGTAATTAAGAGTTTATATTCTTGGCTTATTAAAGTTTCATCCTCTAAGGATTAAACAGTTGAAACATTAGAAGGAAATGAAGTTTTGTGCACTTCACTTGTAATGTGCAGTAGGGGTCTGGTGACATTTAATGTTCTTCCCCTGTGGTCTGACATTATTCACGGAATTTCTCAAGGATCTTATCCTAGTTTTCACATCATGGATATACTTGCAAGTTGTTGACCAAATTTACCGTAGCAACGACGCTTTCTCATACATCGTTAAGTAGGATGTGAGTGTGCAAGCATCGGTCATCTTTAAGTTTTTGAACCATCAGTCAGTTGAGTTAAAAGAAAGATAGAGAGGGATTAGGCTGGCAAGAAAAAGTTCAAATTTATTCCCAAAGAGATACTGGTTTTACCAGTTTGTGCAAGATATGGAATATTACTTTCAAGTGGCTAGATATGTAGCTGCAGAGTTGGTTTAGAATATTAGAATCCAAGTATTTCCCTTCCTGACATGTCAGATTCACAGGAGATTAACAACAAATTGTTGTGTTGCTTGACTTTACATTATTTGTGCTTTACCTGTCTCAACTACACTAATGCACTCTTGCCCAGACCTTGACCTCCATCACTGCTGGTCACTGCCTAGCTCCCCTCCTTTTGAAATCTACCATTAGGAGTGCCACAATGTGCTAAAAAGCACTCAATTTTATCCCCCCAAACAATGTCTACTCCATTTTGTGGTTTTCCAGCTTTTTCTGGGAACAGCATGCAGAGAAAAATTTCCTTGCAAGATCACAGACTGTATATTTGAGAAAATTTGCATTCGCGGCCGTGTGTTTTTGGCCGTAAGCTTCTTGTAGGATACGCTCTTGGGTTGTTCCATAGTCAACAAATGTGCAACTTTGGTGATCCTTGTATATAGCTTCCATCTATTGCTCCCATTTAACACAACTTATTTCCAAAACTTGTTGTAAGGTGACACACGTGTGTCATCATGTTGTCTTGTAGAGATGTGTTTTGCATTTCATCACCCAAGCAGAGTGTTTCAGTAGTCCCACGTATCAATTCACTCAGCCTCTTTAAGTAGCAGTGCAAAATGCAAGAAATTTCCCTCCTATCTTGAGACTCTATGGCTCATCCTGATAGCAGTAAAGTATTCTGTATCTGCATCATATGCTTACCTTTTGACTACTCTGCTTGTTTGTTTAAGCAGTTGAAAATTATTTTTGCTTCTGGTGGTATATGTGCAAGAAAAGTAAATACCTAGTTTCAGGTTCAGAAAATATAAACAAAAGGTGAAATGACGTTGATAATTCTTCTGTTGCCTGTTTAGGTTCTTCATAGCTTCATATGTCCACTAAGGATATGATGTGTGTGTGTGTGTACAGTATGATAAGTGTATTGTGTGTTTTGTATTAGATCTACACAAGGATGTAACAAGCGCTCCCTTTTGATACTCCCAAGTCTGTCTGAGAAAAGGAACCTGTAGCAATACATATGACTTGAAAAGAGAAGATGAAGGTGGAATCTTTCAAAAACTGCAAGCGACATCCTTCAGAGAAAGATGATACAAGAACTATAAGATAAAGGGAACTTCCAAAGATTGAAGTATTATAAAAGGGTCGTCTTTGATCCAGAGGGCCAATCAAAGCCCACAGATTCAAAGTGGTATCTTTGGAAAGAGGATAACATAATCTGTACAACAATGAGAAAGATAAGTTGATAGAACAGAAAGGGTTGCAAATGTAAGGAGAAAGAGTATTCATATGCAATGAAGTGCTACAAACACGAGTAGCAAATATAGTTACGTTGCCAGGCAGTGTTGCATGGAAAAGAAAAATTGATATGCCCTGATCCAAGGTTTCAGGAATTGATAGTCTCCCCTTTTCTTATCTTGACATCAAACCGCTGGCTGTGAACCTGCCTTTGCATTTTGCACATGTGACTGTTTTTAATTTCCTGTATTGATTTTGGACTTGTTAAGGATGACAAAATGTACCTCAAAATTTTTTCAACTTTCACAACGTAACCTTCATGATGAGCGATATTCAGGCTTAGAAAAGAGCAAAAGTGAATTCAAGAATTTTTTATTTTAAAAGGGTGTGTGAGTGTAGGGATGTTAGAAACTCATTAAATAAGTACCATCGTAGAAGAGATAGATCTCTAGGATTTGCAAGCAGATTTTCACCATATATTGGCATATGTTTTAGCTTCTTGTAGAAGATAACATAAACTGTCAATCTTTTATACCTCGGAACTGTTCTGCTAATCTGTTATGACCACATTCTCCTTGCAATTAAGTGAGTAGAAATGTTTCAGAAATATAAATAATAAATTTTATCCTATTTTGACTTGATGGCCTCATGATGCCAGCAGACAGTCACTGGATGCTCTTCTGTCAGTAGACCAACAATCACAGTTTCAAAAACCTTTTAACCTGCCACTCTGAAATTTGCTGGAATCTTTGTCTCGTAAAAACCAGTTGGACTAATTGAACCATCTTATCATGCAAAGTGATATTTACTTCTCACAACTCAGTGGTTTGGTTTTTTTTTTGGTTAGAGGAACACTGAGCAGAGATCAAGATCTTGTAACAGGCATTGTTTGATTTGTGGCCTTTTTTCTTATCTCTTTTTAATCGCTAATTCATTCAATCGAGAGAGTCATCCTGCCAATGCTGTCGTGCTCCTGATCCTGGCAATGAAGCCCATGGCATCCATTTCGCCGACTAATTGAAGTTCATTTGAAAACTGTTTGATGTCTTGATAATTTGTGGGCAGGCAAACCATTTACATAGTTGCTAGGCATTTCCCCAAACTGGATGTTCCTAACTCCAGCTACTCTCAGTTGGTCATTGAAGAAGCTCTTACAGTAGCTGCATATGTGGAAATGTCTACAGTATTTCTGTGTTAATTGATTAATGGAACAGTCCATCGAAGTAAAACATACATCACTTTGATACTCCAGCATTTTTCAGTGTGAGATTTTTCCAGATTATCCTTAAAATTCTCCTTCTGAGGATGTCGGTATCAAAGCTTAAATACCAAAATACTGGATATCAACAAAATGGATGCAGCAGGGAAACTCTTACAGTTATCTCCCCTCCATAGCTGCAGGATGTCTCTGTATTAAACACCTCAGCTGAATGCAGGCAAGGAATCTATGCAATGGTGATGGAGTGTGTGATGTCTTGGCTTGTAAACACGATATCTCAAGAAGAGAACGGTGCTCAAACTTGAAAGTTGGTGTGTTGGTTTTCCTTCATGAGTAGATGATTCCTGTTGTTTTGCATGGAGGTCAAAGGTCATTGGAGGTCATTAGAGCTTAGAGTACAAAAACCTATCAAGGGACATACTGCAGCAACTGAATGTTGTTGGAACTTTAAACCCTTATCAGTGGTCGCAACTAATCAGAAGATGATGTATGCCGTTTTTTATGGAGGTCAA
>VJOZ01027760.1:0-11025 GCA_009801055.1 Stichopus horrens
CTAATAAGAGCACAACTCATGCCAATAACAATGTTTAAAAAAAAAAAGGAAGCTGACAAAAAAAATAGAAGCTGAAAGGAAAAGGACCAAAATGCGATTCGCTCAAATAACTGTTCTAGTCATACAATCAATAATTCTTTGAATGGTATTTAAAAAGAGAAGAAGAAAATGATTTATGTGATGAAGGAGAAAACATATTTACAATATTATTTTACAAAACTTTTTTTTTGCTCTTCTGTGAAAAAGAAAGGTAAAGCTCCTTAAATTTTTCATACCATCAGATGCTCTTCTCTGAAGAAGAAAAAAATTGTCCAACTTCTACTTTCGCCTCTGCCACCGCAACCAATAAATTTTGACATCATGTTATCAATTCTGGAAATTAAGTTTCCTTAGTTAAAGTTACCACAAGAAATGTTCTTTCCGTTTTAAGAATACACACACACACACACACCCCACTGGTTTAAATTGATTGCCATGTTGTGAAATTGTCAAATGTTTGAACACAACTGCTCGTTGTTACATTGCTGTAATAACCTCCATCAAATAAAATTATGGGATGTCCTAAGTAGTCTTCGAGGCATATTGCCAGAAGAAAAGTCCGTCACATAGCTTTAAATAAAAAACGCAATTTTAGAGAGAATGGAAATATTATAATACCCTTAGATTTAAGAGACTGATCTCAAACCTGAAGGCCCAGTCACATATTTACTGGATTGGCTTAACACACACCACCATACTTTTTGTCTTTGCGAGCAAAATGGGCAATCTGTAATTGAGTGATGTGCACCAAAGGGAACGTATTTGCAAGTGGCATGTCCCCTGACACCTGGCCTGACTTTTGGTACTATCAATCTGTTAACATATCCAATGGACACTACCAAAAAACAGAACACATGAACATTTAGATAGAGGGCATGAACTGGTCAAAAAGAACATGTACAAGATATAAACTGAATTGCCTTCTCCGTGGGTCTCCGTTAAAAGTTTGTGCACGAAACACATGCATGCACGAAACTTTTCACCGGACATGGACATGACATGCCAGGTATTGACCAACATGCGACAGAGTTGCCGGACACGCAACAAACGCTGAGTGCTGATTTAGCAGACACCGGCGGATCTAAAATCAACATCCGTCTCTAATCCGTAGCGCCAATCAGGCAATGTGTGACACGGGCTCAACAGGATACAAAAGGGAGTCAACAATATCACTGTTTGATGTTAGCATTGGCTGAAGAGTTATGAGAACCATTCATGTAGGATATTACGATGGCTAGTGTTTATACCATCAGACTTTTTTAACTTGACAGGACACCAATTCTCACTTTAATCTTGTGGAATCCATCTAACACCGTGGACAGACTCCAAAGAGCAGGCCAATATCATTGGTTCCTAAAGTAGGTTTACCTCCCCACAATTCTGGTGTATGATGCCAAGGTGTGTGACTGAAAAAAATTGCCAATGTTGTCAAATGATAAACGAGAAGTTTTCAACCAATAGGAGTGAACAAACACAAGTGATACAAGTTTTATGAAAACCATAAACCTGCTTGCTCTCTCGCCCTCAAAGAGGCACCACACCTAATTCGTGGAGTTAGAAGGATGACTGATTTGTGTTCAATCCATTCAACGAACTTCAATATGTCATCTTTCAATAACATTCTCTACAAACAAAAAATTTTACTTCTTTGTTGGTATTTTCAGCATCACAGGTAAGGAAGTCCTCAACGACATTAACTTTCATCCTCTTTTTTTTGCCCTTACCCTTTTTTCTCTACAATTCTAAAAAACTTCCCACACTGACATTATAGACACTGGTAACCAATGGCAACTTCTTTGGAGATCTCTTGTAATGAGCTTATTAAGCCACTTCATCTTCCGCTCTGAGTTCTTCATCAAGTTTTCTGAAGAAAATCTGTGGATTGTGATAACTTGAACAATACCTTGCAGCAACTGAAGTTTCAACAGAGAAATAAGGATTTTCCCGATCAGTCTCACTGATCAACCCTTCCAGGTTTCGTCTTCCCCCAATCACCACCCCGGTAAATTTCCATTATCTGAGAGAATAATGGCTCAGTTGTTCTCCCTGATACTGAAGATGATTCATAAATTAGCTCCCTGACAAAGACGCCGGTGGAGATCTAGAAATTTCACAAGAACTGCTACTGTATTAACATTTGATATGTTACAAATGAATGAATAACACCACTGGTTTGTTTTATGTTTCCAAGATTTCAAGCTGTTAGCCCACTTTCGCGTTGGGAATTTGTCCTGTTGTTTCTCGCCAAAAAATTAACCAAGATGGGGGAATAACAACACCCCACTAACAAAATGAAGCGTTTCTTGTCCTGCGGCACAGGAATATCATCGCAGAAAATGCTCTTTGGTTCTATCAAACATTCTACCTGAACCATGTAGGCCATGACGATGACTGCATCTGATTTACACTGGCCAGGTTTAGACGCTCAACCGAGATGCATTTTATTGAACGCACGGAAGTCTGTAATGAGTTACAAAAGGGGAAAAAAAGGCTTTCACACTTCAATGGAAATATTTACTGGACAAGTAATAGATTTTCTGCATGAAGAAAGCCATCACATGAGCTATGCTACCATACCATGATGTGGTGGTACTTCAAAAAAAAAAAATTAAAAAGTTCACTGAGTGTCGTCCATCAGATGATTGAATATGGAATTGGTCAAATAGAAAAACACTACCCCTGACAGAGAGAGAAGAAGGATATTTCTCTGTTTTCCAAACATTGTCAAACTTCACCGTCCTCCCTTCAAAAGAAACTCCCTTCAGTCTGAATCACAATTTTAGCAGGAAAAATATGGTAACTGTATCAAATTTTACATCTGGCGTGAAAATTAAAGTAAGACATTTTACGAATGATGATAGTTTTGACATCAAATTATTGGACATGTTTCTCTTGATGTCTTTCCCGTTGTTCGACGATAGGAGCACTGCTCTCGAACTGACAGGGGCTGCATATGCTCTCCTCGTGATCACGTGCCCCAGAGAGCGCCATCTCTTCACTGTCATCTCCTCCTGCCTCTACCGGTGGGGAACAAAAGGTCTTAAAATTGTTCTGATCATATGATGTTAATACACACAGCAACCTTTGATGAGTTGTCTGCAAATCCTGAAACCAACTTCCGGGGTGGGGGGCCAATCGACTATGGCAAGCTGACCACTTGAGTGGACAAAGCAGGGACATTTTATCATATACTGAAGCGAGACTTGGCCGAGGAGCCTCTTTTGACTATCGTGTCTTGATGTGCCTGTGTAGAGGGAGAAAGAGAGAGAGGCATACGATTAAAATTTGGCTAAATGATTGTAAAGTGACTATCTGCAAAAAGTGAGATTGAATCAAAATGACAGTTTCTGGCAGAAATTTGGAAAGTGGTTCCAGGAAAAACAATTCAAAATGAATTGCAGCTGTAGATGATAACAGCACTAGTAGGATTTAACGTAACCATGACGACAATGGTCCTCTAGAGAAGTAGACTAAACCAATATGACACAATGGTCTCCAGGAAAACAAGTAGGAAACTGTCCTTAGTTTCTGCCATAGGCTGAATCAGTCCAACTTGCCATTGCAAATATACAAGAAACACATGTGAGGAAGCGACGCACCATGATATTTTCTTTAACCCTTTTTTTGTTGTGTTTATTTGTACAGAAGTCCCGAACATTTACCACGGCAACCAGTTCTGTTGTAATTATGGTTTGGCTTCAAAGTAAAATGAAGGGGCTTGTGGCAAGGCCAGTCACAAAGCATTGACACACCAGGCATTGACACTGAAAGACCAAATAGTGTAGTGTAGGAACATGAGTACACTTCATAAGGCTGCTGTACAAATAACACCCCCTTTTTTTTTCAAAGGGGACCAACAAGATTACCATTCCATGAGTTTGGGAGGGTGAGAGGGGGGCAATTTGAATGTGGTAAGGAAGGTATGTACTTGAACGCACTGTAGTTTCATACAAGAAGCAGGAAAAAGCACCTTTTTGATGTTTTGGCGGATGGCAAAGGAGCAAGAAAGTTAAAGAATACAGGGAATGAAGTTTAAGACTTACTTCGAAAGAGACTTGGAACCTTCCTGGCAATAAGAGTCTCTCTTTGAATCTTCTCCTAAATGAATGAAAAAGTATTAAAAGTAATTAAAACAACAATACACAGAAAGCTACATTAAAACAGAAAATTACAACAATATACAGAAAGATACACAGAGGTAGCAAATTACAACAACATACAGAAAGATACACAGAGGCAGCAGAATTATAACGATACAAAGAAAGATATTCAGCAGCACTTCACCATGGAAGACTTGTGACCATGCCAAGCCTGAATTCACAAATCAAAAGAGCACTTCTACTTCGGACATTTTGAGAATAGAACAATTCAGACACAATGCACTCATTTTTGTACCTACATAATTGTGGCTATAAACAAAATCTGGACCCTGTTCCCAGTTTGCTGTACAAGAGAAACTATCGGTTGCTTGTGTGGTAAGATACAGGATGTGTTCTCTTTCTAGCAACTAGGAAATTTGCCTGTTACTGAGAAGTGGGTATGGTGGACCATGAGAAAAATTTCAAGATCAGCAGTCTGATGTGTCTCTTCAGCAATGACACATTACAAGCAATGTTAAAATGTTACGAAAAGTTACGACTTGAATTTAATTAGGTTGACGAGAAAAATGAATTCAAAATTGAGCTGAAGAACAAGCAGCTGCCAACTGAATGCGCAAAACGACCTAACGCAAAGATGAACGAGCTTAAGTGACGGACCAGACCAGACAAAAACAAACAGTCACCATCTCATAAGTGAATTTCACACAAAAACAAACTTCTTTCATTGTTCACCACCTTAAATCAGTTCTTTCACTGTCACCATTCAAAACACTTTTGGGGTGACACCGTCGAATGCTTGTGATCTTCCCTGTAACTTTTACACTTTGCATCACAACTGGTAAAATATTTTCTATGACTCTTGAAGAAATGTCACCAATTATAACGTGAAAACCCTTCAACAAGTCTTCGCATCTTTTTGGTTGCATGTGATGTTTTCATTTCACGTCAGAATGGTTGTTTTTTTATGCATTACTGATACTTGTCTGTGTCCAAATAAATTCAATGGACGTACATTAGTACATTCCTCTGTGTGATGTTCATGTCGACAGATTTGGAAATTCTTGACCAAAGAATGCTGTGTACTAATGTAGTCACCGTGAACTGTTATTGCAGACTATTTCCTCGCAGTTTAATACTTGAAATTTCCAAACTTACCACACAAATTTATATTCTGGCATAAGGGAACCCTTATGCCAGAATAATAATTTGTGTGGTAAGTTTGGGAATCTCTTTCATAATCATATTCGTCAAATTTATGCCGATTCTTTTTGAAACGACACAAACCCTGGTTGCATTTTTCTTCCTTTTGTAAATCACTGAAATTGGAAGACGGCTCTCACCCAATTTTAAGGACCACTTCATCTCTCTTGAAGTCCCCAATCCACACGGAGAGTTTGTTACCCTTCGCTCTGATGTTGACGACACAGCCGTTTACGACGTCTGATTCCTCGTCAAATCCCTCGCCAATCAAGCATAAAAGCTAGAGAAAGGAATGCAAACAAGATGAGAGCATAATGTAATTAATTTCAGAACTGAGAACCTGAAGGAAGAACAATTTATTAATGACCTGTCCGCTACCACCTAGCGACATGAATAAGCATGTTACAGTCGATACAGAGAACGCTGATTATCCAGGAGGGCCGACAATAGAAATAGAATGCAAATCCACAAGAAATTAATAACCGGAACCTTTTTGGCAATCTGAAAAATCCACTTTATAACTACCTCCATAGCTGGTTTAATAGTAGTATATACATCCCACTTTGGCAGTGATTCACACTTTGGGCTGCATTACTTTGTAATGATAGCTGAATACAGGTACACACATTGGAACTACCAGTACCGCACGATACTCTGATTACAACATAGCTGCAGAAGTATCATTTGTAATGTGCAGGGTGAGTGAAAAGTGAATGACATTAGGCTATTAAAGCTCTATCTTGCATCCAACTGTTTGTTGTCTTTCTCCTAGGCTGACCATCAAAAACTTGGAATGCAAAATACGTGATTTTGAAAGACTTTCGAAAGTTCCTACTTCTAAGAGGTACACTAATGGTCGAATCAATTGACCCACCGAATCTGAAAACAGACTTTTTTGGTTTAGCTGTTTTGTGGTCACGAAATTGACACAACCAGGAACAATCGTTTGTGCATAATCCTATGGATTGTAAAACAGTGCCATGGATGATACCAATGAAAGAGTGCTGTTTGTATTAAGATGTCATCTATGATCAGAATATAAGTATGTAATATAAATCTTTTCCATCATATCATGACACCACACTGTAACATGATATTGATCCTTGGAGTACACAGACCTGTCAACTCTCCTGGTTTTACTTCTGGGTTTTATACAAATCTCCCAGCCTTCTGGTTTCATATTCTCGCCTCTTGGTTTTTCAATGTTCCATTTGAGAAGTTTCCTAAAATAGCCTACGACTACTCCTAGGCTTATTTGATGAATTGACCAAAAAACAAAAGAAGAACCACATGATCACAGAGCATTCTTAAAGTCGATTAATTACTTACAATTGCTACTGACACACAGTACAGTTCTTTACACACAGCAGCCTACTTATAGTGCTTAACTCGCCTTGCTGCTATACACCCATGCTTTAACGTGTATCCACACCACACACCTCAACCAACTTGGCCATTGCTACAAAAAATGCCAAGAGACAAAAGGTATAAATTATATACTCACTGTTTCCAACCAAAGTTTATCTATATCTAGGCCTTTAGGTCCTCGTTTATCAAAACTGGCCAACCATCTGCCTCCAGATTTATTTCTTTCATCTTCCCACATTGGTTTTATGTCATCCTGATAGGTAAAGATGAAAAGAGATAAGAAAAAGTTACAACTGGAAATTGTGAGCAATGAAAACCTTCTTGAAAAGCACTTCGGCTAAAGTTTCATCAACCGTGTGCCATAATTCTAGTAAACACCACATAAATTTTAGTGTTTGCATGGGGTCCGAAATTCAGACCCAGGACATTTTTCACATATGCAGTGTATGTTAGCAAATCTGGGTACAGATTGTAATTTCGGAACTGGGTCCTTACGTTGTGCTTCGGGTTCCCAGGTCCCGGATGCAAACACTGATAAATTTGATTGGCACATTACACATTCTGTTAGGCAGGGCTTGCAACTGCTATGTTACAAAGTAAAGTGTTCCTAAATTTGAATGTTCAACCGATCAGTGTTCTCCACAGATCCTCAAGACAACTGGCAGTCAGGGGGTTTATTTCCATGTTCATGAGACACTAATATGCAATAGGTCTACATGTGAAATTGCAAAAGCTTATTGCCAACTATTTTAAGCAGTCTAGCAGAATTTTTGTAGGGGATTCCTTTCAAGGGGCAAGGTCACTATTTCAGGGGTGGTGGCAATTTTCACTCGGGGGCACGCCTCCCCTTTGAGTCCCTCATGGAGAACACTGTCAATGTTGTATTAATTATAATTCATACAACAATAAATCTGCTATATTTCAGAATTCTGTTAGAAATGTCTCTCACCTTGAATAAATTGTAATCGCACCCTGAGGCCAATCTGCCTGCACTTTGAATATGATTGTATATTCTGTGTGGAATGAAAAAAAGCTCAAAATTTGTGACTGAACACATTGACCAATGGTTTGCAGTGTTTGTGTATATAAATGCACCTTTCATCATCCCACACTTTAATACAGAATGTCAAATGACAATTTAAGCAATTCAGTCATTTGATAAATGATAAAAGTGGAATATAGTCCAAGAACAGAGACATTGCTAAAAACAAGTACATAAAAAGTCATATCGTGAACTCTTTGTGCTAAATGGGAAGTACATTTCAGGTATGTAACCTTCTCAACCCAAAAACAACTGCAACATTGAGAGATTCTTTTAAACTAAAAGGGAAATAGGGCATTTGNNTTGTTGCTCAACAATAATTTGTTAACCCAAACTTTTCAAAATTCAAATGATGCACCTTCCGTTACTCATCACATGCCTAATGTTTTGAGGGGATGAAGCTTTGGCAGATGTTTATTGGTGAGACTGAATGGTTTAATAGAGCTATTTTCTTTGTATGTCATGTTGCTATATTCTAAATGCCCTATTTCCCTTTAAGGAATGTTCAGAGACTCTTTCCGAACAAACACCCAGAGGTCCTCATTCGTGCCAAATGAGCTGTGATTTCAGAGACCAAAGATGAGCCCATCCTGGATGGCACTGGGTGCTACCACCCAGCACTTCAAATCTCAAATGGCACTCATCCAAAAATGGCCAGTAGTACATGGCACTATTTTTAGTTTTTTTCAACTCAGTACAGTATGTATACTTTTTCGTGAAAAGCTACAATGAAGTTGGATCCCACAAATTGCGCACCTTAAAATTATGTACCTGTGTACACCCCCCCTGCCCCGGACCGTTTTCAATAATTTAAATTTGACTTACGCCCAGAAGTCTTCTACGGTGTCAAATGCCGTGATCTGTCGTAAGTTGTCTGCCCAATCTTTACTTTTATCGTTCTTGAAGAACCAAAGACACCATCGGTTCTGTAAGGGATGCTTGATCAGGGGATCGATCTGAAGTTTCTCCATATCTTCAGACACCTTCTGGTCATCATTGCTCTAAAAGAGATACGAAAATAAAAGATGTCACCACAGTTCAACCTGTCACAAGGGGTTTCCAGTACTAACAAAATCAGAGACTCGTGAAACACGAGAAAGCAGTCAAGTTTTCTTTAAGGTGCAGTCACAGGTACACATGTGGCGTCCCACCCTACAGATGCACTGGACATCCAGGGGGTGGCCAAATAATCTGGCTGAAGAGAGACATAAAAATCTGGTTCCAGCCAGATTTTTCCAAAGTCAGTGCCAGATATTTTCGAAAACTTTGAATGATTTGTCTGACCAGAAGATGTTGGTAGAAACTGTCAGAGCAACGCTCACAGTACACATTGAACCCGCTTCGTAGTTTAATAGAACAGTTCCAAAATATACTACATCTTTTCCACAAAAATTTATAAACTTATTGGTAAAAGAAGTAATGATATTACCACTACAGCAGCACTCAAAAAGTTGTAAATATTCGGGAAATAACTCACGTTTATGAAGTATGAATTTACCTTGTACCCAGTCCTTAGGTCCATTGCATTATGATTACGTACTATGAGCAAAACTATGATCAACATACAGTAGTCTTGCAACACAATAAAACAAAAGTTTATTCATTCAGTTTGTGTCTACGAAGAGAATTTTATATTGTATATATCCTTAACAAATAAACCAAAAATTGCAAAAAAATTGCAAATTAGAAAAATAATATAAAGCTCCTCTATATCCTCTTTTTGCAATAGCTGGATGTGAAAAATACTTACTTTCTTTTAGTTGGCCTAATCTGTTTTTGGGAAATTGTTTATAAAGGGCTAAACTCAGTGGAATGTCACAAATAACACTTCAGTCTGATGTGTGAAAGTAATTGCTTGTGACTTATTACTGTGTGCATAAGCTGTTTTTTTCGCCAACGCAACACAAACAGCGCTCTAACCTTAAAGTGATTGCATGTGTAGACAAAAAGTAAAAACATTGAAATTTCACCTCCAAAAGATTGGTAAGGCTTTTAATTACACCATTCAGACAATCTGGGAAAATCAACAGTTTTCATTTGGTTAATTTTGCCATATGATTTCAAATTCTTCTAACATAACGACAAAAAGTGTGGAATACAATAATGTAGTGGTTGACAGTTTTCATTCAAATCAACGTTTTTTCTTCTTTGAGCAAGCCAATGTGAAGTATATTAGTATTGAATATTCAGTTAACAACTCGGGATCACTGACGCCACGGGCAAGGTTGTGTACAAATGGTAGGTTATTTGTAAATACAGTGTTTCCTTTCACCAAATACTACAATTCCCAATAACTACCAAGCAGCGACGACTTGAGTAGTAGGTTTTTGATACACCAGTGAGACCTGTACTGTTGCATATTCATTATGTAGGCGGTTATCGTAAGAACCGTTAATTTCCAAATATGACATCTGTTTTTTACAGTTTTTATGCCAATTCCGTTGCTTTTCGAAGTAGCTACTGTCATTTTCCTTCATTGAAAGACATAGTCCATTCATGTACAACCTCGTGTGTACATTTAAAAATAAAGATAAAGTTAAGATCAAACATAATCTTATCTTTTTGGTTTTTCAGTACACATGCAATCACTTTAAAAGGGANNAAAATGATCTAGCAATGGCACATACTGTGATAAAGCACCCTTATAGAAATAAAACAAACTTTAATCTGGTTCAATTTTTAATTTGAGAAGATCAAGATGTAAATATCCCTGAATGTCTTTTTCCCCCCATTTATACAAATGCAGTCAGGACTAGTGCATGAGTAACACATGTCCCTTGCGAGGGCTACACTGCATTCTGATCCACAGATTCAATGTAGACTCCACACACAAAATGTTACAAGAATTGTTTTAAAGGATTCATGATGAATTCTGATGCTGGATGCAGGAGCATCAAAAATGGTTGAAATTTTATTACACAACATCACGAATCCTTCAACAAAATTCTTGAAATAAACGCTTCAGTTTAAACAGAATGTAATGACTGAATACAGACAATAGGGGCCATTTACCAATTGATTTACCAGAGCCCACCAGCATTAAATGTCGATGGGGTCACAAGAACTGGGGGAGACCACATCTCTAGCTTGTGAAGAGCACCCGGGGTAGGGGGTAACTGCAGAATACGACATTCACTCAACCTAAAAAATCTCAGGGTCAGAGTCACCTTCCATGGAGGTGCAGTCATTATACTATAGAAATGACTCAACATGTGTCTTGCGAATATTTTTTTCTAAAAAATGGCTAAGTCCACTAAAGGCCCGTTCACACTACAA